>PITA01024533.1:5575-26196 GCA_004023965.1 Spilogale gracilis | reverse complement strand
GAGGCAGTGAGAGCAGATTTGGCAGCCGTGGCGGGGGTCCACGCGCGATCGGAGAACCACTGACCTGCGGATACATGGCGGGAAACATGGGGTGCTTGGGGGGGGGAGCAGGCTGCCGGAGGTGACGAGGGTGCGCAGGTCTGATCATGACGAAGCCTGGGATGTGACGGATGCTGGGTGGGCAGCGGGGTCCTGGCGCTGAGGAGGAGGTGACTGAGTGGCCAGGATCCTGGAGGGCTCATCCTGCAGGAATGGAGACTGTAGACAAAGTGCCGGGCACTGACTGGGAACCAGGGGCTGAAATCTTTAAGAAACGAGGCAGGGTGACCTCAGCGGGTACCTGTAGCCAGGTGGGTCAGGTGCCGGAGTCTATGGCCTGGGCGACAAGCTTCTGCTCGGTGGGCAGGGGGCATGTGGGGGCACAGAAAGGAGCACGAGGATGCGGAACTGACAGCCAGGAGCAAATTGGACGGTCGCGTCCCTGGAAGCCTGTGGAACCCCGGAGGAAGGACGGCGTGAGAACAAGAGCGGGCAGAGGACAGGGGACTTCTCGGCGGAGCTCCTCAGAGCGGCCACCAGACTCAGTCCAGCTCAGGCAAGAAGGGGAAGGCAGCTTGACAGCAGCTGTTTCTGCACGCCACGATTAATGCATGGTTCCGTGATACTTTCAATATCAGTGCTCCCCGCTGAACCCCCAGTTCCGCATCCTCGTGCTCCTTTCTTGCCCCCACATGCCCCCTGCCCACCGAGCAGAAGCTTGTCGCCCAGGCCATTTCAAGTTCATTCACAGGACCTATTTATATTAAACATTTAAGGCTCCTCTGTTTCACTTACGCAGCTTACAGTCACATTTTACTATTTTTCACTTGACTAAAATATTTTTACCATCATTGTTCTCTTTTGGAATGAAGACATTCGAGCTCTGGAACTGTTGCGAGCTGGTAAATCACAGTAATTACGACTATTACACCCTCACGCGGACCATTCCGTTCTGCTCCAATTACGAAGCCAAGTGCCATCGCCGCTCGGTGTTTCTATTCAGTATTAATGTTCGGAGCAGGTGTAAGATAGAGGCGGCGTTGCTGCCCCCTGCTGCTTGTGCCGGAAAACTGCACCCACATCTTGGAGGGACTTTGCCGCGCATCTTTTGGGTGTGGGCTATGGGGCGGTCTCTCTAACTTGCTACAACTCAGTAAAACGGTTTGAAGACTAATGAGTATAGCGTGTTACTGTAGCCGATAAAAGTAATTATTTATTAGTTGACAACTCTAAGAAAATGAATACTTCCCTCCACTGGCTCCACGGCGTCCATCTATAACCTTAGGTGTGGGCTTGGAAATAAACACACGAATATTTTCAATTTTACGGTGGTTGAATTTGAAATTGGTCCTGTAGGTGGTTAAGAACTTTCTTTCTGAAATGCTAATTCTTTCCTTCTTTGAACTCAGGTCTCCTTGCTTTATTCTTCTCTTACTGTTACTTCAGGAAAGGAAAGTCTATTCTGGTCTTTGGTTTTATATATATATAATATATATATAATATAATAAATATAAATATACATATATATGTATATAATATATATAATATATATACATGAATTACATCTTGTATTTCATAGTAGTTATCCAGCCCTAGTAGGAAAAAAAAAAAGGGTTGAATCAGTTTCTAGCCAGAAATATTACTTTAATCCCATGCAACAAGATGGATTGTGTCTCTTCTACATGATGGGACCCTGGGGATGGAAAGATGAATCAAATATGACGGCCTCCCTCCAAAAGTTTGTAGGCTGGTGGGGGAGTGATCAGAGATGTTTAACAACCACAGTATCTTAGATTCAAAGAAAAACAACCCCGTTAGAGGCTTTGTCTTCATCCTCTCAGAGGCTCCCACTTCGGTCTCCCCTTCTCAAGAGAACTCCAGGAAGACGGTACATTTTGAGTCTCCCAGATGGACCACAGAAGCGAATGAAGGCCTAGGATAGCACAGCCAAAATCAGGAGACAACACCTCTGAGAGCGTGAGGAGCAAGGAATCCCCCCACGCCACCCAGACACCATTGGGATGGAATCACCTGCGCCCAGCACTGGAGGGGACAGGGCCTGAGGCAGGACCTCTTCCTGGGGGAGGGCAGGCTGAGCTGAGGCCGGAGGAAATGCAGGGTAGGATGGGGGATGGAAGGGCTGGTCCTCCGTCAGAGGCTCCTCACCATGTGGCAGTTTGGTAGGAGCTGCAGAAATCATGCCTGTAAGTTCTCCAAACCAACAAATCACACTTTCTTGCAAAACAGAGATCCTCACGGAGAAGGGAAAAACTTGCAGTAGAATCCAGCCAGAGGGGGATGAGGGCGAGAAGAACAAAGGAAAGAGGAGGTCGAGATTGAAGGGGGGAAGCGGAGCAGGAGAGGCAGATCTGAGAAGGCACGGGCCATTTTCATCACTTTGCGAACGATGCTACAAAAGCTGTTGGTTCACTCCTGCCAAAATGCACAGGGAAACTCTTTGTACAAAACAAAAAGGAAATAAAATAAAGCAACAAAAAAAAGAATCATGATTGAACTCCTCCGAAGTTATGATAAGATGAAGAATGGGAGCAAAAGAGTGAAATAAGTCAACCAGAGAAAGCAATTATCATATGATCTCTCTGGTCCAGGAATCGGAGAGGCAGGGTGGGAGGGGGAAGGGAAGGCAAAACGAAACAAGATGGGATCGGGGAGGGAGACAAATCATAAGAGACTCTTAACCTCAGGAAACAAACTGAGGGTTGCTGGAGGGGAGCAGGGGGGAGAGGGAGCCAAAGAAAAATCCCTTGAGACAAAGAAAGCATGACAGGGGCCCACAAAGCGTCCTCCCTCAGACACTTGAAGTTCAAGGGCTCAATTGGCTAAATACATCGTCTTCTCCGCACCAGTCACCTCTCCTCTCCTCTATTTGCTCGGAACGTCTCTTTTACCTCTTGCTGAAGCCCGGAGCTTGAGCGCTGTCTCGGATTCGAGTCTTTCCCAAAAGACAAAGCTACAAGCCTTCCAGTCCTGCTCATTGTCCTTCATAAAGACTTCCCATACCTCCCTCCTTCCTCCCACTTCTCCTTTGAGTTCCGCAATGGTCTTTCTCTCCAGCGTCTGGCTTCCAGTCGTACCCATGGGTGCTGGGCTCCCACAGGATACCTTTCAGAGACATTTCCATGGCATTTGGGACCGATTTCCCTTGTTCCTGCCGACCTGCTTAGCCTCATCTCCCCCTCATCGCCCCCACTCCTGTGCCTCTTCCTGCCTCAGCAGGATGGACGTGCCTGAACTTCTCAGTGTCCTTGCTTTCCTTCCCAGGTACCCCTGCATGTCTCACCCCCCTCCCACCCCCTTTCTGGACCATCTTCCAAATTGGACAGCAAAAACCAGGACTGCACATTTGTTTCATTAGTACTCAGCATCTGTGATGCTCCGTAAATATTTTAAAATATTTTTGAAAAAAATGGCGCCTGGGTGGCTCAGAGGGTTAAGCCTCTGCCTTCGGCTCAGGTCCTGGGATGGAGCTCCACAATGGCTCTCTGCTCGGCGGGGAGCCTGCTTCCCCCTCTTTCTCTGCTTTCCTCTCTGCCTCTTTGTGATCTCTCTCTCTGTGTGTGTGTCAAATAATAAATAAAATCTTTAAAAAATAAAAATAAATATTTTTGAAAAAATCAATAAGCTCATATTCGTATTCCTAAAATATCACTTTTATGGAGATGTATGTCTTTGTCATCCTGCTTCACTGATTAGTTGCAAGTTCTTTAAAAGTAAGATTCTTAAATCTGACACCCAAATGGGGAAACATTATTCACGTAACAGCCTGCTGCCCATCAAGCCCTGTCACTTTCTTCGATGTTTGTGTCACTTAAAAATGACGACGAGGCAGAAGTTATACATCAGACACACTGTTGGAAGCTCCCTAATTTTTGTAGGAAAGTATCTATCAGTTGAGAAGCTGAAATAGTGTAGCACTCTGTTTTATGGGTGATGCATGAGAAACAGGGGTAATTGGCTGCAGATTTATAGCAAATAGTATGAATGACATGACCATAAGTATAGCAAAGTGGCTACGTTTTTGAGGCAGCAGCTGTTGTGAAACAAACAAGCAAAAAACGGGTATTTTTCATCTTGAGCTGATTACGTTGAAAACTCTGCTTAGCGATCATCTATTATCTGATGCTCGGAAGGCAAACAGTCAGAGAAATGTGTCTTCCGCTATCAAAGGCGGTTGAAACTGACTCAGATTGGGCCAGGAGACAAAAACTCATCAGATGACACACACCATTTGCAAATGTCAGCGTTTAAACAGAGTTTGGCTTGACAGGGAAACAGGTGAAAAGGGGCAGGTTTGAATTGAGACTGAATAAGGAATGTGAAAGCCCCCGTACAATCCCCAACGAGGTTGTCCACAGATGATCTTATGCATATAGACGTGATGCACGGGGAGCGCTAGCTAGCTGGAAGTCTGGACAGTCTGTGGAATGAGAAAGAAGCACAAGAACTCTACTCACGCTGCCCTGAGGGGCACATCCCTTGGGCCATCTCTCCAGAGGCTCCGACCCCTGCCCCTGGTGGGGGAGGGGGATGCCTGCCGAGGGAGACGCTCAACACACTTGCTCGAGGCCTCCTTCTAATGGACGTCATTGTAAGACTTGTTGAAGGATTTTCACATAAAAATTCATAAATCAGAAAAAATTTCTTTGTCCAAGCATGTGTATATTTTTTCCCTAAAAATATGATTTCTGCAATATTAGGTATAATTACCTCCACACAGGTTTTATTTGTTTATTTATTGTTATTTATTTAAGATTTTATTTATTTGACAGAGAGATGGCACAAGCAGCAGGCAGAGGGAGAAGCAGGCTCCCTGCTGAGCAAGGAGCCCATGCGAGGGGTCTGGGGGCATGACCTGAGCCAAAGGCAGAGGCTTAACCAACCGACTGAGCCACTCAGGTGTCCCCATACAGGTCATATTTAAACCTAAATAGTACTCCTAATCTGAGTGCCCAGGTTGCCCCCAAATAACTGCAGTTTTGCTAGAAGCCGTTTAACTTAAATTTGTGAGCTCTGTGATCTTTTCACCTGCTGCTACGTCCTGTCACTCCAGATCATCCTACGGGCTTAGCTCCCCCGTCCCACCCCCAGCCTCACCCCCAACACCAGCCTCCTCACCCGCGCTTCTCTTGTGCATTACAGCCCCTTGAGTAATCCTCACTTAGAGTCCTGGAAGAAAGCTGGGTGAAGGATTCCCCATCCTCCCGCGGGATCTCTTTGCCCAGGTGATAGGAGGGAAGGAAGAGATACCACATGGAACAGAAGGTCCGCACTGAATTCTGACTTTGTGGCTAAACCCGTCTGTCCCGAATCCTGTCAAAACTTCTCTCCAGGGAGGAAATATTTTGGATATTCCTCTGATTTCTATGGAGAGCAGCTCAGAGATGTTGTTTTCCTTACCAAGACCCTTCAGATCTCTATGCTGATTTATGGAGGAAGAACTGTGGGGGTAATTTCTTTTCTGTTTTGCATCTTTATTGCAGATTAAACCCAAATCCTAGAGCCTATCAAACATGTTCCTCTCCTCTGTAGATGCTTCGTTTTTCTCAGCCTGCTGGAGAAGCTGCTTGGAAACAATTCGTTTCCATCTGTCACATTCTTTCACGTGTGTGGTGTCTGGAGTCCTACGGGTGTTTCCTTAATTACCATCTGCAAAGCAGCCTGGTTCTGTCCCTGTCCCCGGGAGCAGCCTGCACTCTCAGCTGCAAGCAGCCCCGGAGCGCATCTTCTGTTCCCCCTTATTCCCTAAGGAGATGAGAAACTCAAGCGCATATCTGCTAGCAAGAAGGAGGATAGTGTATTTCTTTTGTAGTCACTCCTATCCACGCCGCCCACACCCTCCTGCATCTGTGCAGTAGTTATCCAGCGCTACCTTCCCTGTACTTTGTCTGTATGAGAGACACAGGGAGGGAAGAGCGAGAGAGAGCTTCTTGAACCGTTTCCTTTCGTTCCATAAGTATTATAATTCACATAAATGTAATGTCTTCCAGATAACCCTGTGCTTTTCAAGTCTCTAGTCTAAATTGCTTCGGTGAAAATTCATTGATGTCTTTCTATTTCCACCACAGACTCTTGTCCTTCCTATCTTTATCTCTTACCATTGTTTTCTATCCTGTTTACTATTTAAGTGTCTTTTCTTTTCTTTTTTCTTTTTTTCTTTTTTTTTTGACAGAGATAGAACACAAGCAGGTGAACAAGAGAGGGAGAAGCAGGCTTCCCCCTAAGCAGGGAGTCCGATGCGGGGCTCGATCCCAGGACCCTGGGATCATGACCTGAGCTGAAGGCAGTCACTTAATTGATGGAGCCAACTAGGTGCCCCTATTTAAGTGTCTTTAATGTTGTCCAGTGAAATGTGGAGGAAGAGGCTCGAGGGCTGAGCTCTACGGGCACAGGGAGAGTGGGCTTCTATGGTGGAGCCTGGGGGGGGGGCTCCTCGCCTCCCTTGGGGGACCTCGGTGACCCTCAGTGCCTGCAAAGGAGCTCAGAGGAAGGAGGCCACCCTCAGCGGCTCAGACCTTGTTCTATGGTGTCCCTCTTGGACACAACTCCATGTTTTCACTCATGCTTGGCATCTGAATCTCTGTCCCGGCCAGGCGGTGCTGATCTGCTGTCAAGCGTTGGCAGCGCTCAGTAAATAACTGCCATATTTCTGGCCCATTTGGTGAGCACGAGCCTCACAACCAAACAGACCACACCTCCCTTTCCCACCTTAAAACACACTTTGCTGGGCGCCTGCGTGGCTCAGTGGGTTCAAGCCTCTGCCTTCGGCTCAGGTCATGATCTCAGGGTCCTGGGATCCAGGCCCTGCATCAGGCCCTCTGCTCAGCAGGGAGCCTGCTTCCCTTTCTCTCTGCCTGCCTCTCTGCCTACTTGTCATCTCTCTCTTTCTCTCTCTCTCTCTCTCTCTGTCAAATAAATCAATCAAATATTTACACACACACACACACACACACACACACACACACACACTGCTATCTTGTTTTATACACAACCAGATCTCCCCTTTGGCAAAATTTCTTCGAGTAAGGCTAATTCCCCAACCCATCACGGGGTTTAAACAAACTTCTGCACAGAGGAGATCCTCTAGTTGCCTAACTGGCCTCAATTTTAATCTGAACAGTGTTTTCCTGGGTTTTGGTCCCAGCCAGAGAAAATGAGTGAGGCACTGTCCTCTAGAGGCGATTTAGGGTAAAGCAACTGGACACTGTGGGCCAAATTTGAGTTTTTACATCTTCTTTTATTTTAGAGAAGCCTCTTCTTCTTACTCATTATTGGTCTCATAATCTTGTATCTGGTTGGAGCTAGAGGAAGAAGTTCAATGAAGGAGAGGACCTCTGTCCTCGGCCCCCTGGTTGGATGATAATTTTTCCTATACTTATCCACACGGGCCCTGTGTGTGCCATTCACGGTGCCCCAAGGTCCTTCACCTGTAAGTAGAGAATAAATATTCCAACATCAAATAAACTGTGACCTAAGGAAACTCAGTAAATTAATTATTAGAAAGGCATGTGTTCATCGGCGAGATTTTTTTTTTAAGTATAATTGCTATGTCAGTGACGGTGTGCATTTAAAATGCTTCTGTATTTTGGCAAACCGAATTTCAAAAAGATTGTGCCTTTGTGGGTCTCACAGCCTATGGGGGTGTCTATTCCCCTTTATCCCCAAAGGCACTATGTCTCATCCAACATGCTTTGACTTTGACTTGGGTACGTGAAAATGGCCTCTTAGAATAGTTCATGAATTTTAAACTGTGGGGTTGAAATTGTTTAGAAGGCAAATCTGAAGTCAGTCATTCATTCATTTGTTTATCTACTCAGGGTCATAGCCTATCGTGTCCTTTGCTCATTTAATTTCTAGTAGGTTGCTTGCTTTTTGCTATTGATTGAATAAGGTTTTTTTTTTTTTAATATGGTAAGGAAATTAAGTTCTTACTAGATTTTTTAAAAATATTTTTCTTTGGCTACCACTGACTTCATTATCTTTTCTCTTATGGCTTTTGGCTTCGGTAGTCTTGTCAATCTTGGTAAAGGGGAAGCAGATTGTTAACAGAGTCGTGGGGGGAGAAATTTCTTTCTTTCCCCTCAAGAATCTGGCTGGTTTAGGAATTAAATTGATATGACATAGATAAATGGGGGGATAAAAGGCATTTTTTTTTTAAGGTTTATCTATTTCTTATAGAGAGGGAGAGAGAGGGGAGAGAGTGTGCATGAGATGGAGGGAATCCTCAAGCAGACCCTTCTAAGGGGGTGTCCAACTTTGGGGCTCCATCCCAGCCCTGAGATCATGACCTGAGCTGAGATCAAGAGTCTGCCACTCAACCAACTAAGTCACCCAGGCACCCAGAAAAAAAAACAGTTTTATTACATGTGCACGGAGCCACAATAATTAAATCGAGACCTGAAGGATCAAGATAGGTGGTTTTCATACATTTTGGACAGAGAAAATACACTTGTGAGGAATTGACACGGTTAAAAAAAAAGGTGTTTTCTTGAATTAGTAGGGAATTCTAAGCAGAATTTAGGCTGAGGAAGTAGAGTAGAAAAATGAGAAGGTCTGTTTGTACAGCCTTCTATACTTGAAAGTCCCTGTCTCTGACGATAAGGGTGTCTTTTTACCTCTTAGTCCAGGGAGAGTATTTTTCATACGGGAGGTTTGTTTCCTGCTTTCAGGGGAGCAGAGGAAGTTCTAAGGAAGGCCTTCCACTTGTTCCCTAGCTAGCTTTTATTGAAAATAATATGCCATTTTGGTACGTTTTGGGATGGCTTGCCCGCAACCCCTATAATGATAAAAAAAAGTGCTGAGTGAAGCTTTCTTGTAACATCTGTGATCTCTTGCCATCCAGAGGATCCCAGGACGCAGCAGCTGCACGTTAAGCTGGAAGACATTTGGTCTTTTCCCAAGACAAGGACAGGGCCCATAGGGCTGGCTTTGGCAGATGCCTCAGGGCTCCTGCTCCCTTCCTGGTGAGTCTGGGTGGCCCTGCCCTGCACTCTGATGGCTTTAGCTCAGGCTCCTTCCTTTCCTGGGGCCCAGACACCGGCCTCAGTTGCAGGGGTCACATCCAAACATGGCACAATCTGAGAGAAGAAGAGACCGTGACCTTCACCTCCCACCACCCCCACTGTATCCTGAGCCCCAGCCAGACACAGGCTGGAAGAGCCGTTGAAAGGGACCGTGGGCATGTCTGACCAAGATCCACCCAGAGAGACCAGAGGGGGGCTTGGAAGGGAGCGGGAGGGAAGGGAATGGCCAAAAAGCTGTGGGAAAGTGGGGTTGGGGGGAACCCACAAAGAATGAATTTTGCTCCTGGCTCTATTCAACACTGTTAAAAGTCACTGTTCTTGCCCGGGTTACAATGAAACAACTTTGCATCTCTGAAAGCATTTGAAAGACTCAAGGAAATCATTTGGCAAACTGGGAAGGCAGTTCAGAACAACGGCCCACATTAAAACATGTGTGCATCTCAAATGTCTTTCTCTACGCTAATAATAATTTTGAATATATAATGGAAAATTTTCATTCACAAAAACAACACATATAAAAAACAAGCCAAAACAAAACAAAACCACTAGAAGCTACAAGGATCCAAGATGAGAGTCATAAATGATTTGAATAAATAGAAAGACATCCAGTACTTCTGCAGGGAAAAGCAGATTATTACAATTAGGCTAATTCTTTTGATGATGACTTCAGATTGATATTATTTGGAGGAAGATGTAGATAGGGAGTGGGTGTGGGTGTTCAGGGAGCCGTGAGTTAATAAGTCCTATGGGTCAGGGCGGAGCTGGTGGGTGGGTTTACCGCCGGGAGGAGGTAGGTAGTTGGGGGGTAGGTGGGTAGTGAGTCCGGGAAAGGTGGGGATAGGTATTGAGCGGGTGTGGCTTCGAGTTTATGGTTTGAGAAACATTCTAGTTTGTTTAGAATGCTTTAACGGGGATGTACTACAGTAGCCTTTTTATCTTAACTGCTTAGATTTAGATGGTCTGTGTTTTCTCTTTGTTCAGATGACCTTCGAGAGCTCAAGGTCTTTTGTCGCTTTTCTCTTAGGACCACGCTAATCCAGCCAGGTCAGAACAGGAGGGATACTGGGGCTATTTGCTGCTTCTTTACAGGCTGACCCGCAGTCCTAGGCGGCCCCCTGCTGCCCAGTCAGGGTGTGTGCGGCGAGTGTGAGCTGGTGGTTTTCCTTTACATCGGTGCCAGGGCCGATGAAACTGACATTTTCTTTGTTCCGCTCATTTCAGTAAAATGGGCATCCAGAAGTCCCTGTACTTCAACTCTAGTTGAGGCAAACCAACATGTCTATCAAGAGCAAGGACTTTCACTTTCGTACATGGACCTTTCCAAGATACATGGATGAGCCCCCTGGAGTTGGTCAGCTCTCTGATTGTTAGCATGATTTATATATATTTATATACATTAGTATCTATATAGTTCTATACAGTTTTCTATGGAGCGTGCCCACAGCCTTCACTAGATTCGGAAAAGGGTTTATATGGCTCAGAGTTGACCATACATTGTTCTGGAACAGTCATCTCTAAACTTGTTGGATTGTGGCCCCAACAATATTCTTTATTGTTATAAATTATATGAAGGGGTTAAATAAGGAGCTGAAGGTGAAAGAAAGCATTTGAATATCTTTCCAGTGATGGGTTCCTGATATTGTCAGTCCCCGTGTTACGTCACCCAGGGCGCCATTTGCCCTCCATGGTGGAAACAACCATACCATCACTGCTTCTACCTTACAATGTGGCCGATGGACAACTGCCGTTGGGAGCGGTGTTGGTTTTTCCTCGTCTTGGTGTTCACCTGGGCTCGTGTTATTAGTACTGGCCTCCATCTCTGGTGAGTATGCAGGAATCTCTCAAAGTCATCTTTCCATTTTGTTATTTGGTTTAAAACCAATCAGCACAATCAATAAGATGAACACATTGGCTCTGGTATGAACCCTTCTCTATTGTGGCTGAATCACATTTTTTTTTAAATTTTTTAAAAATTTTAAAATTATTTCTAATATTCTTTCCATTACCCAACCACCCTATACCTGCCCCCCAAACCCCCAGTAAACCTTAGTTTGTTTTCTGAGATTAAGAGTCCCTTATGTCTCCCTCCCCGGTCCCATCTTGTTTCATTTTTTTCCCTCCCTATCCTCCACAACCCTCTGCCCTGCCTCTCAAATTCTTCGTATCAGAGAAATCATACAATAATTGTCTTTCTCTGATTGACTTACTTCGCTCAGCATAATACCTTCCAGTTCCATCCACATTGTTGCAAATGGCAGGATTTCATTCTTTTTGATGGCTGCATAGTATTCCATTGTATATATATGCCACATCTTCTTTATCCATTCATCTATTGATGGACATCTAGATTCTTCCCATAGTTGGGCTTCTGTAGACATTGCTGCTATAAACATTCAGCTGCATGTGCCCTGCTGAATCACTTTTTAAAAACATTGCTTGAGAACCTGATTTCTCTTTCTACCTCTGGTTAGTCTCGAACATTCCCACTATTTACAAAGCAGCTTGGTTGGTCTGGGGCTCACTGCCTCAGGGAAGGAATGATCTGATATTCTTGTATAAACATCTATGTACAAAAACCCTGAGAAAATAAAGTTGGTAGACTAATAATTATGACTTAAGACTAATAGAGTCCATGAAGCTGGTCAGGTGCCTTACACGTATGTTTTTGTCTAGGTGTGCATGCAAAACAATATCTTTCTTCTATATCAGCAAGAACCAGCTAGAAAATGTAATTCATTCAACAAGCATTTTGTTGAGCTTGGATTTTCCTTCAGGTATTGGAAATATGACTATGAACAAAGCAGGTGGAAATCTTTGCCTTCGGAAACACTATGTTCTAGCAAGAGGAGACAGATAATTAATAAAACAGGTAAGTATGATATACCAAACCTGAATTAGTGATAGGGGCTCTCAGAGAAGCTGAAATAGAGAAGGAGGAGGGGGATTGCGAATGTGGGGCCATGGCTTTTTAAATAAGAGGGCATGAAGCTGTTATTTGGGTAAAAACCTGAAGGAGGTGAGGAAGTGAGCCATATAGGATTCTGACAGGAGAGCATGCCAGGCAAAGAGAAGAGCCTGTGCAAAAGCCCCGAGATGGGCACGTTCCTCTTGAGCTCTGAAAGCAGCAAGAAGTCAGGAGGGCTGGCACAGAGCATGTAGGGGGAGGAATGTTATAGGAAATGAGGTCAAAGAAGTCACTGGGAGCTCTGTTGTGTAGGGTCTTGGAGATCCTTTAGTGAAGACCTTCCCTTTCATACTGAGAGAGATGGGAGTTAGGTGCCTCGGGACAGGAGTGGCATCACGGGGCTAAAGTAATCAGGACACCTCCGGCTACAGGGAAGAGACAAGACAAAGACAAGAAGACCAAAAAAGTTATTTAGGTGGATTTGAAATATTTTTCTTAGTAAAAAGACAGTATTCTTGGGTTTCATCCTCCTTCAGAATTCTAGGTCTCGCACACACACAATCAGGAGAACTGTCACCTCCCCACCTCTGTGTCTCACTTGTCACATCACTGCTTGCTTCCAGAATCTCTCATTGTACAAGACTTGCCAATGGAAACAAACGGGAACCCGCAGGGACAGACTGGAGCCTGGTCTGTCTCTCACGGAATCGAACTTGGCAGATATAGGTGACCAGAAACTTCCCTGGAAAAGTATACAGCTGCCTGGCCCGGGAATGAGGAGAGTATCTGACAATGGAGGGGGGCACTGGAGACTGGCTGCCGTGCTGTCCGAGCCAGCACACCGGTGACCATGTGCATGGTGCCTGGCTTCCACCCCGACCTAATGGGATGGCTGCTGCTCTGCTTCCCAGTCCAGGTCTTGCACGGACTTCTCTAGCAGCCAATCTGGTACCACACATGGGAGGTAATTCTGGGAGACAGATCGGCTAACCAAGTACCAACCGGCCCTAGCCAAGAAGGGGGATGACCAGTGACATCTACAGCCAGCTTGAAGATGTTCACAGGAACCAGCTGTTGCATTTTTAGAAATTCTAGAAGCCAGTCGTTAAGCATGGCCATTACCCACATTAAATCATATAAACCTACAGCAAAATTAATTGTGTTAAAAACAAAGATGGTGGGGCACCTGGGTGGCTCAGACGGTTAAGCATCTGCCTTCAGCTCAGGTCATGATCTCAGGGTCTTGGGTCATGATCTCAGAGTCAGGCTCCCTGCTCACTAGGGAATCTGCTTCTCTCTCTCTCCCTCTGCCCTGTTCTTCCCCCCCACCCCACTCATGTTCTCTGTCTCTCTCTCAAAATCTTTTAAAAAAAGCAAAAACAATAAAGATGGTGAAGTACTCAAAACTTATCACTTATGAATCAGTTTTAACGTTGTATCGGCTCCTTTCTGGATGTTACATCTACTGTGTCTGCATGGCAGGGAGCAGAAATTTTCACTCAATTCTTGCCTCTTCCGGCTGCTGCCTTTTGTTTTGGCCCATCCGGTCTTACCCACACGTGTGAAGTCTAGCAGTCAGCCAGGGCGTGGGGGACCATCACACGGAAATCTGGACACTCATTCTTTTCTTAGATTTTCCTTGTGCTTTTTCAGCTGTTCTACTAGACCCTAACTCTGCTTTCTGACACTGCTTGCTAGAACTTTATTTTCTGTATATTTCTAACTATAATTTCTCACTAAAATTTCTTTCTTTTTTTTTAAGATTTTATTTATTTATTTGACAGAGAGAAACACAGCAAGAGAGGAAACTCAAACAGGAGGAGTGAGAGAGGGAGAAGCAGGCCTCCCGCAGAGCAGGGAGCCCACATGGGGCTCCATCCCAGGACTCCAGGATCATGACCTGAGCTGAAGGCAGACGCTTAACGACTGAGCCACCCAGGCGCCCCATTCTCACTAAAATTTCTAACATCCAAAGCTGTGCCCAGACTGGGTGTGCCTGCTGGCAAACAACCATGTACTCCCACATTTCACCCCGTGGAAATCTGTATTCAGTTTCCTGAAACCTAATATTGAAGTGTGGCTTGTAACGATTTCCTTCCCCATTTCCACTGCTTCAGTCTCTAGAAGAGTGAAGTTTGAACCCAACCCAAAGCACTTATCACATTAGAATTGATTTTAAGAACATGAAAATTTCTTTGGTAGTGCATCCTTCTGGAGAGAAGCATTCTTGAAGAAAAATGTTTTAAACATTCAAATACTCTTCACTATGTTGCAGATTTCATATAACACCTTCTATTGCCATGCTGGGCTCCTCATTCACCTTCTAAATCTTTGATGGCATCGTAGAGGGCTGTCTGGTGCTTGTTCAGTTATTGATTCTGGGTTTAAACATTACCCTGCTCAGTGAGACTCTAAAGTGAGTTCCTTTTCCAGTTTGGTTGTTCTTACTTGTACCCTTCGGAACCATTTATCTGATGCTACCTTAGCTTTGCAGACCATTCTTTGAAGTAAGGGGCTGTATGTGCGGAGCTGGGCCTTCAGAGCTGCCTCTAAGGTCGTTCCTCTTCTTTACTCTGCTCAAGACTTCTGCTTGCCTGATGTTTTCTCACCGTTTATTTGACATTTTATAGGCGTGAGGTTGTCTCCGAAAGCGCTTAACTGACTGCCACCCCCACCCCCATTGCCTTTGGGAACTTGTGAAATTGACCAGGAAGTCGGTGCTTTCCAAGGTTATGGTGGAGGAATCACTCATTGTCTCCATTTTTCTCCAATTCCTCCTAACCGGGAAACCCACAGACTGCCATCAGGGAAATCTACCATCTTGGAACAGTGACAGGATGCTCTTTGTGGAGTGCGGTGCAGGCTTGGTGGCCAGAAATGGTGGCTGGAGGCTGGCCAAACCACCCCCTCACTACGGTCTCTCCCAGTGTTAGTTCTGAGAGGTCTACTAGACATGCCTCCAGCCTTCTCTCTCTGTCCTCCGTGTCTCCTGACTGCTGTTTCATGCCGTTCTTCTCTTCTGAATGAGCACCTTGATCCCCTGTTCCAGTAACTGGCTTTCCCCCCACTGTTTGGTATAAAGTTGATCCCAGCTACAGACTTCATTTTACTGATTAGGTCTTTTTCTAAATTTAACAGATTTATAACTGTTTCTTTTTTATATTTACCTATTTTGTTTTTCATATCTTTATTTAATGATTTCTCTTATGAATGGAGGCCACTTTCTCATTTTAAGCACCACTGAACATCATTGAACTCAGTGCTCGGTACCATCAATTTTACCCAGTGAATCTACAATCCAATTAAAAAAAAAATTGACCCTCCTTCCTAGTATTATATTTCTTTAAGCATTGTAGGGTTTTGGGATGATGGCTGCTTTTGAGTTGGAGATTTTCATAGTTTTGTGTTGTTCTGTTTCTTTTTCTCCAGTTTTTCTTACATGATAATTTTCTCGTTTTTCCGTCACCTCCACTCAGTCTCTCAAACCTTCAGTCCAGAAGCAAATTTTATGGATTCCTAGGACTTCTGTCTCATTAGGATACTGGAACTATTATAAAAAATTTAGAAGCCGCTTGACTTGATTTCCCTTCATCTGAAATTTGCATCTTGTCAGGCCCAGGTAGTGGTCAGAGTTTTCAGTCTCTGTTCATGAGCTTGCTTCTGACTGCCCTCTGCCCAAGAGACCATCTGGTGCTCGTAGCCAACAGGCGTTCTGCTTCCCTTGCTACTTTGTATTTCTCTTCTCCTCTGGTCCATGAATTGTTTCCTTAGCGTTCCATGCAACTGTGTTCTTTTGATTACCTTTTCCTGTAACTTATCCATATTGTTGTGAATTTGAGGCAAGATGGTATGGTCTCTGTAAGGTACCCAATCTCTCTGGATAATGTGAAGAGTTGGAAGGATACCAGTAGTATTAAAAATCACGTCAATGAATGCACATAAAATGCCTGCTGGACAGCCACGATGGCTGTCGTATAGATAATAACTAGTGCAAAGTGCATGCTTGATAAACATTCGTAGAGTAGAATGGATTGATTTAGTACAGATAAATCATGCTGTTCACCTGGGTGCATATGATAGTAATTGTATCATTTAAGTAAGCTAGTTTATGCTGCAGCCACTCACAAGTTCTGAATCTTAGTAGTTCATAATAACAAACACCTATTTCCTACTTGCCATACTGGTCCATCGCAGTTGGGCTTTGCACTGCGCTATTACGATGCACGCGCTGGGTCCCAGGCTGTTGGAACGGCTGCTCTCTGGAACACTGCTACCCACCAGTGTGGAAGAAAAAGAGAACGCCGGCCCCTACTTCCTTTTGGAAGTGAGAGATGTTAATCCTCCTCACATTTGGACCCAAACAAGTAATGTGACCATTTATTTGTTCGGTGGGGCCAGAGATGCGATCCTACCATCTGTCTGAAAAGAGAGAACCAAATATCTGTGATCATCCTAACGTCTCCTACAATGGTCATCGTGAATAGACATTTACTGACTGTTTATATGGGGCAAAACGCTGTAGTAATTAGCATGCAAAGCGTCCGAGTGACCGAAGGTGAAATGAAGAGCCGGTTGTCCAACTGACTGAGCCACGCGAGTGCCCCAGTAGTTTTGTCTTTGCTCAAAGATAAAATTATTCATAGTGACTGTTGACCAATATGAATTTTTGCTATTAAAGAAGAAGCATGATTATGATCTTGGCCAAATCAGCTCAGTCCAATAATGCATTTATTATATAGTTTGGGAAGAAAGTGATCCATTAAAATAATTATGATGGCATTTGTAATGCCTGGAGGCCATGATGGGTCTTACACAGTACAGAGCTTGATACAAGGTATGACCATGAACCAAAGGGTCCTTTAGAAAAAAATGCTCCTGGTGGTAAGTGATTGGATGTATGCCGTAATTGTCATAAACATGCTTATTCCAAATTTTCCTGATCACCTCCTCCAACCTTTGCTACAAAGCAAAACCATTAATATTTCTGTAGGAGAATGATTTACTTTTTTGTGAAGTAGGTTCTTCTAGACTCAGCCCTTCTGCTGAGTTGTGTTAAGCCTGCGTTCAGACTGAGGAAAGAACTCGCAGTGTGTTACCTTAAATGCTCCTATTTTACGACCTGATTTCTTCCTCAAACACATCTAGAAGAAGCTCAAGCATGCTTAACGCTGCAGGTACCTGTGAAGTTTCTCCTTTTCCACAACTGAAGGTCTTTAGTAAATTAAACTTCAAGAAGGAAAATGAGACTTAATAAGGTGACAGTTTGTCCACTGGAGTTTTTTAAGCACCTCACATACTTAATTTTGTTACTTGTTTTTCAATTTGGCTGGGCTTAGGAACAGATCGGGTTTAAACTGAGGATGACCGAGGAAGAATACGAGCTCTAACCTCAAACAAGAGTGTTTACTTGTCATTTCACCATGACATATTTATTGTTCTGGACCTCCAGCGTGCCTTTTGGGTTTTGAGTTAACATTAAATACCCTGGAGAATGTAATTTAATATGGCACATGGGCCACTGCCTTCAAGGCCATTATTGGTAGACCGAGAGGGGAGGGCTCTGTGGGAATGAGACCAGGGACAGGCTGCCAGATTATGTGTGTGTGTATATATGCATACATGTATGTAAACATGTATATGTGCTTACCTGCATGTGTGTAAGTTTGTACGCAATACACAGCTATATGCCTGTATGTGATGTGGCGCACATATATAGGCATGCACCCATATACATTTTGCAGGCATGTTATTATGCATCATGCAATGTAAATGCACACATGTGCATGTAAGTCTATGTGTGCATATATGTCACATAAACACGCACATTTGTGACATGTATGCACCACAGGTATTTATGTTATATATGCATCTAATAAAAGTGTGTATGTAACACAAATCTTTATGTGTATGCAGACACATATTTGATGTCGGTCAGTGTAATGTATGTCTGTAAGCATCATGTATGTACATAATCACATGTGTTGTTAGATCCCATGGAAGGTCTGTTTCTGAAGAGTGAGATATACTTAGTTTTTAATACCAAACATCTCAAATTTATTTTTTAAAAAGAATACTTTGGATATTCTAATCCTTTTGTATTTCTATATACATTTTGTGGGCAATTTGTCAATGTCTGCATAACCGCTTGATGGTATAGATTGGAATTGCATTAAATCTATAGGTCACCCTGGAGAAAACTGACGTCTTAAAATCGAGTCTCCTGGTCCATGAACATAGCATCTTTCTCCATTTGTTTAGGTCTTTTAGAACTTCCTTTCACTGGTGTTTTTGTTCTTTTCAGCATAAATGTCTTAGACATACTTTGTTAAATTCATTCCCAAGTATTTTTTATGCTATTGTATATTTGGCACATATTGAATGAAGCCAACTAGACCAGAAAGTTTCTCTGTGGGAAGTTCAATTGAACCGGAACCACAAATTCAATATCATTAAAAGATACAGTGTTATTCGGGTTGTTTATTTCTTTTTGTGTGAGATTTGGTAGTTTTTAACCCTTCAAGACTTTATCAAAATTATTGACATAAGGTTCCCATAATATTCTTTTTATTTATCATCAGACAGAGAGAGCGTGCATGCACAAGTAGGGGGGGCAGCAGGCAGAGGGAGAAGCAGACTCTCTGCTGAGCAGGGATCCCCTGGGCTCAGTTCCAGGACCCTGGGATCATGACCTGAGCTGAAGGCAGATGCTTAACTAAGTGAGCCACCCAGGCGCCCCTGGGTTCCCATTATAGTCTCTTTTAATTTTTCTTTAGCAGCTCAGTTGAATAAAGCACACTTACCATACGATTCACTCCTATGAAGTCTACGGCTCCATGATATTTGTATATTCACCGATAGACACCCATCACTTCAGTCAATTCTAGAACAGTTTCACTGCCTTAGAAGAAATTCCATACACTTTAGCTTTCCCCACCCTATCTCCCCAGCCCAACGTAGCTCGAAACAACCACAAATCTTATATATTTGTCTCTATGGATTTCCCTAATTGGGACTTCTATATGACCGAAATCACATAGTGTATAGTTTTTTGGTGACTGGATTATTTTATTTAGTATGATATTTTCAAGGTTCATCCATATTATGACATGTATCATCATTCCCTTTCTTTTTATGACTAAATAATATTGCATTGCATAAATATACTACATTTTGTTCATCCGCTCATGAGTTCATGGATGAAGGGTGTTTCCACCTTTTGGCTATTATGAATGGTGTTGCAAGCTTTGGTGTGGACACATGTTTATGCCCAGGAGTGGAGTTGTTGGGTCCTATGGTAACTCGATGTTTAATCATTTGAGGAACGGTCAGACTGTTTTCCAAAGCACCTCACCATTTTACATTTCGACTAGCTCAATTTCAGTTCACTGTTCAATGCCATTCTCAGAAGATATTCTTTGAATTGGAAAAGTCAAAGGACTCTGGAATAGACAAGCAAGCATTTTTGTAGAAATATGGGGAAAAATGGAATGAGTGCTGTTTTGGGTGCATATGACCCAATTAGGATAATCTAAACATTAAGAACATTGAAAAATTAGGTTAATTTACCACTCTCTTTTGCTTTATTTTTGAAAATTATTATAATACAATTTTTTTTATTGTTACTTAAATTATTTTTCCCAGTGTTCCAAGATTCATTACCCATTCCCCACACCCAGTGCTCCACGCTTTAGGTGTCCCCAGTACCCACCACCAGGCTCTCCCAGCCCTCCACCCCCCTCTTTCCAAGTCCCTCAGTTTGTTTCTGTGTCCAAAGTCTCTGTTGTTGCATTTTTCTCCCTGGATTACCCTAGTTCCCCTTTACTTTCCTTCTCCCACTGTCCTCCAGGTTACCCCTCATGCATCGCAAGTAAGTGAAACCATGTGATACTTGACTTTCTCTTCTTGGCTTATTTCACTCAGCATAATCTCTTCCAGTCCAGTCCATGTTGCTACAAAAGTTGGATATTCATCCTTTCTGATGGAGGCATAGTAGTCCATTGTATATATGGACCACATCTTCCTTATCCATTCATCTGTTGATGGGCACCTTGGCTCTTTCCACAGTTTGGCGATTGTGGCCATTGCTGCGATGAACATTGGGGTACATATGGCCCTTCTTTGCACTACATCTGTATCCTTGGGGTAAATGCCCAGTAGTACAATTGCAGGGTCATAAGGTAGCTCTATCTTTAATTTTTTAAGGAATCTCCACACTGTTTTCCAAAATGGCGCACCAGTTTACATTCCCACCAACAGTGTAAGAGGGTTCCCTTTTCTCTGCAGCCTCTCCAACACTTATTGTTTCCTGTCTTGTTAATTTTGGCCATTCTGACTGGTGTAAGGTGGTATCTCAGTGTGGTTTTGATTTTAATTTCCCTGATAGCTAGTGACGCTGAACATTTTTTCATGTGTCTGTTAGCCATTTGTATATCTTCTGTGGAGAAGTGCCTCTTCATGTCTCTTGCCCATTTTTTGATGTGTTCATCTTCTTTTTGGATGTTGAGTTTGAGTAGTTCTTTATAGATCTTGGATATCAGCCCTTTGTCTGTAGTGTCATTTGCAAATATCTTCTCCCATTCTGTGGGTTGCCTCTTTGTTTTGTTGACTGTTTCCTTTGCTGTACAGAAGCTTTTTAT
>PITA01024532.1:0-26101 GCA_004023965.1 Spilogale gracilis | reverse complement strand
TCATTTTTGCCTTGTGCCTCTCAGCAGGTTTCTGCCATGGGTGACAGGGGAACAAGCAATCACTCAGAAGTGACTGACTTCATTCTTGTAGGCTTCAGGGTCCGCCCAGAACTCCACATTCTCCTCTTCCTGCTCTTTCTGCTTGTGTATGCCATGATCCTTCTAGGGAATGTTGGGATGATGACCATTATTATGACTGATCCTCGGCTGAACACACCAATGTATTTCTTCCTAGGCAACCTCTCCTTCATTGATCTCTTCTATTCTTCTGTTATTGCACCCAAGGCTATGATCAACTTCTGGTCTGAGAGCAAGTCCATCTCCTTTGCTGGCTGTGTGACCCAGCTCTTTCTCTTTGCCTTGTTCATTGTGGCTGAGGGATTTCTCCTGGCAGCCATGGCTTATGACCGCTTCATTGCCATCTGCAACCCACTCCTCTACTCTGTCCAGATGTCAACTCGTCTCTGCATTCAGTTGGTGGCTGGTTCCTATTTCTGTGGCTGCATCAGCTCAGTTCTTCAGACGAGCATGACATTTACTCTGTCCTTTTGTGCTTCCCGGACCATTGACCACTTTTACTGTGATGACCGTCCACTTCAAAGGATTTCTTGCTCTGATCTCTACTTCCATAAGATAGTTTCCTTTTTCTTATGCAGCATTATTATTTTGCCTACCATAATTGTCATTATTGTGTCCTATATGTATATTGTGTCCACAGTTCTAAAGATAAGATCCATGGAGGGACGTAAGAAAGCCTTCTCCACTTGCAGCTCTCACCTAGGAGTCGTGAGTGTACTGTATGGTGCCATCATTTTTATGTATTTTATCCCTGACAGATTCCCTGAGCTGAGTAAAGTAGCTTCCTTATGTTACACCTTAGTTACCCCCATGTTGAATCCTTTGATTTACTCCCTGAGAAATAAAGATGTCAAAGAAGCTCTGAGAAAGATCCTGGGGAAAAAAAAATTTCTATTTAATTCTATCTTAACAATGATATAACTGAAAGGCCTGGACGTTATGACAATTTGGGAAGGCATCGATGCAAAGAATGCATCCAATGATTTTGACACACTTAATTTTAGAAAGTTTATTTATTTGAATCCCATATACTTACAGCTGACGAGTACATTTGGATGATATTTTTCCTGACTGTTGATTTTGGAGTGGAATGGTTTTCTCCATACTTCATCTTCATTTGGGTAAAGATAATGATTGCTGTGTATTTTGATTTTAGGGAAAATATATTCCAAATTTGTTGCTGGTACTCTGGGGATGATGTTTGAGGTGTTTATTTTGCATCAGTAACAAGTGTTATGAAATATGTATATAATTGGTAGAAGTAACAGAATCTGATATGATAAGAAGACAGAACAAAATATCAGATTTACTGAACAAATATTTCTGAGTCCTGCATGAGAAAATCAGATACTCTGCAGTCCTAAGGGTGACATGTGAGTCACTCTTCATTGTCCAGAGCCCCAATGAGTGACACACATATTTCACACTTTTCTGTGTCTTAAGTCATTCTTGGAAATCCTCCTTTTGAACAAGGAAACTGTAATGAAAATGAAACAAAAATAAAGATGATTCATTTTTTATTCTATATTCCTTAGAATTAATTCACCAAATCAATATTTGTTGAATTTTAATACACATTTTGCTGCATGAAAATCCCTGGTATAAATAATTTCTGTAATTAAGCTCACAATCAAATGAGGAGAAAACAGCTGGCCGGAGAACTAAAATGCCACATGGGAACCCAGTGAAAAAGACATTTATGGAATATACAAAAAGAGTGCAGCCTTTAGAGGTGAACAGTCTTGATGGTCAGTGAAATCTTCTTGATACATTTTTAGAAAATAGGTAGAATTGGGCAAGATGAAATAGACAGTTTTCTGTGCAAAGAGAGATAAATAGCTATATGATGAATTGCATGAAGTTTGGTAAGTCATTTGTAATGCACAAGACAAAGAGCAAGGGATGAGCCTTAAAAGGAAATTCATGTTACCCCTTATGCAAACCTGGAGGACAAGTAAATGGGAACTAGGGTAATCCAGGGAGAGAAACGAAACAACAGAGACTTTGGACACAGAAACAAACTGAGGGACTTGGAGGGAGGGGGGTGGAGGGATGGGAGAGCCTCGTGGTGGGTATTGGGGACACCTAAAGCGTGGAGCACTGGGTGTGGGGAATGGGGAATGAATCTTGGAACACTGGGAAAAAAAATTTAAGTAACAATAAAAAAAAAAGGAAATTCATGGAAATTATGCAGATCTTTATTTCAAACCAACGAAGATGATTTTTATTCTGTAGACAAGGAATAGGCATTGGGGCTTCTTAGGAAAGGCAGTATTTTTTTAAAGATTTTATTTATTTATTTGACAGAGAGAAACACAGCTAGAGAGGGAACACAAGCAGGGGGAGTGAGACTTCCTGCCGAGCAGGGATCCCAATGTGGGGCTCGATCCCTGGACTCCAGGATCATGACCTGAGGTGAAGGCAGGCACTTAACGACTGAGCCACCCAGCCGTCCCAAGAAGGACAGTATTCTGTTCAACTTGGCATTTCACAAAAATCATGCTGGTATCTTTATGGAAAATAAATATTCACAAGGAGAAGACTTAAAAAGTGTGTGATCATCCAAGTAAGAGATTATGATGGCTTTAACTAAAGGCAGTCTTATTAAGGACAGTGAAGAAGAGACTATCTTTAGAATGGCAGGTGAAGTAAGCTGAATGTTGACTGATGCTTGATAAAATGAGAATGATGTAGAAATGAAAAATGGCTTCTATTGTTTAAGCATCTCTCCTGGAGAAGTGCTACCTCATAAAATGAGGAATAAAATCTGAGTAATAATAGTTCATTGTTAACTTAAGAGTTAAAAATATAAGCTCAGATATCAAACTGAGTTTTCAAATTCTGTGTTTGCCAATGTACCTTTGGGGAATTTACATAGTATCTCTGTATTTTAATTTCCTCCTGTAAAATGTAGTGTATAAGAGTATCTACATCTCAGAGTCACTTGAAGGATTAAATTACATGAAGTTCATACAAATTTGTTAAATCTATATATTTATTGGCTGCCAGATTTGTTCTTTCTTCATGCCTTTAATACTATTGATGTTAAGTCTGAGAGAGGAAGACAGTAACTTTCTCTGTCCCTTTCCCTTCTCTGCTATGAGGCATCCCCAAATCTCCAGGAGCACCTATGTTTTCACTTCCATAGACAGAACTTGAGTTACCTTACTTTGTTATTTCAGTCTTTATTTTCCTTTCTGCTGAGAATAGAAGATTCAAAAGAAACAAAAATAACAGAGCCCTCAATTAAAGGCAGAATAGTATCTTATCATCAAATGTGATCATATTCATCTCTCTACTCATGTCTTTCACCAAGAATCCTCCCTTATATTTCAATAAATGTCATCTTTTTCATCCATATTTCTTTAAAATACAGATTACTGGGGAAAACAGGGGACTCACTAAGTAGAAAAATTTTATGAGGATTTTAAGTAAGTGCTCACTGTGCCACGGTTGTATCTGGTTTCTCTCCTGAGATGAATCAGAAAGATTTTAGGTTGAATAAGACATATTTTACAAACCCTCCCCCATGAGTGAAATACAGAATCCTTCATGCCAATACTCTGAGTCCTATAATGGAATGAGCCAACAATGAAAGAAGCTCTTCATCTTGTAAATCATCTTCCATTGGATATTAATAATCCTTTACCAAACTGAGGAAAAAGACCCTAACAATAGTGTTGATTGTAAGGAGAACAATGTTCCTCTATATACACCATGTGTTACGTTCCTCACAACCATCATCAGACACACACATATACATCAAAAGAGACATAATCATGGTCTCTGTCCCTCTGTTTCTGTCTTTTTGTCTCTGACTCTGTCTCTCTCTCACACACACATACACATGCATGCACACCCCAGGATACCTTTGAGAAGAACACCAAGAACAATTACTTGTTATGTCACTCCCCAGAGCACTGTATGTCCAATGTCACCCGACTGACTCCAAAAAAAAAAACCTCAGGCTAAGGTAGAAGCTAACAGAGCTCACTATGAGAAGATATATACAGTAATTTTTCAATGCTGACTTTTCGCTCTTTTTTCCTGATGTCAAGTAATTTTTGTCATTGCTACAGGAATTAAACTCAGATATATTCTGTTCTTGTTTAGAACTTCTTCTCATTTTACTTTTCAATTACAGTAAAATTCATGTGCTATACAGAGTAGTTCTGAAAGCAGGGAGGGGACTGAAAAAGAATAATAACTAGCATGTTAATATAGATTAACAAAAATGTATATGCATATAAATGTATATATACATGTAATTACCCAAATATGATATATATACTATAAGGTTGCTCATAAAATAATTGTTGTAGTGCAAGTCATGTAAAAAGTTATTTTAATATTATATAGCTAATATTTTGATTTGGGAATTACTAGGTTTTTTTAAAAAATATCATGGTTAGTACTTAAATAGCACCCTTATCTAAAATATTATGCATGGGGGCACCTGGGTGGCTCAGTCATTAAGCCTCTGCCTTTGGCTCAGGTTATGACCCAGGGTCCTGGGATCGAACACCCCATCAGGCTCCCTACTCTGTGGGGTGCCTGCTTCTCCCTCTCCCACACCCCCTGCTGTTTTCCTTCTCTCACCTTATCTCTCTCTGCCAAATAAATAAATAAAACCTTTTAAAAATGTATTATGCATACACTTCTTCAAACTCAGCTAATGACTTCCCACTAATGTATAATTACAGCTGACTGTAGTGTCAGTAACTGGTAAAGTTTTCTTTTTTTTAAAAAAATTTATTTCTTTAAGAGGAAAAGACAGAGAGAGGGTATGAACAGGGGTTGGGGCAGAGGGACAAATAGACACCCCACTGAGCAGGGAGCCCAACTCAGGGCTTGGTCCCAGGATGCTGAGATCATTAGCTGAGCCTAAGGCAGATGCTTGGCCAACTGAGCCACCCAGGTGCCCACTAGTAAAGTTTTCTTAATTTAAATGATGCTAAATCCTCACTTAACTGCTGCTACACTAACCACAATTACATTAACAAGTTTTAGCCTACTTTTTGAGATTTTTTTCCTTAAATTTATTTTATTTTTTCAGTATTCCAAGATTCATTGCCCATTCCCCACACCCAGTGCTCCACGCAATAGGTGCCCTCAGTACCCACCACCAGGCTCCCCCATCTCCCCGCCCCCTCCCTCCAAGGCCCTCAGTTTGTTTCTGTATCCAAAGTCTCTCATGTTTCGTTTCTTTCCCTGAATTACCCTACTTCCCATTTCCTTTCCTTCTCCTCTGTTGCCTTCAATAGATTCCTGTGTTCTAGACCCAAATAAAATCTTTAGTCAAAACAAACAAACAAATCACCTCTGTGCATTATTTTTTCTCAAATATTTTATTGAAGGATAATTGTGTGATATGAACTGTGTATATTCAGAGTGTACAGTTCCATGAGTTTGAACAGTTTATACATCAATGAAACCATCACCCCAAGATACAGAAGATTCCATCACCTCTAAAAGATTTATCACGTCCCTTGTTAGTCCATGCCTCTGTCTATCTCATTTCCACATCCCCAGTGATCTTGTATGTTTTGCATATCTATCTCTATAATCTGCATACTGTATGTACTCTTTTCTTGGAGGCTTCTTGAACTGAGTAAATTGAATTTGAAATTTATTTATTTTGTCATCTGTTTAAGTAATTCATTCTTTTTATTGCTCAGTAGTATTCCATTTCCCATTGTATACATATGACCAAATTTTGTTTATGAATTCTTAAGCTGATGAGCAGCTACGGTGTTTCCACCTTTTAAATATTGTGAATAAAGCCAACAGGAACATTTACATGTACGTTTTTCAACCAGGGCCTACTCCCTCATTATCCTCTTCTCTCCCAGCCCAGCATGATAAGAAGCACCTAAGCAAGTGCAGGCGAGAACATAATGGGACTCCTCTCCCCCTAGATCCCACTAAGGAGCTACCATATCACCTTGAGAGTGGCAGTCTAAAACATTTCTTATTTCCTCCAGCTCCAAGATGCAGAAGCTTTATTCAAGGCAAGAGTGGCTACAATGTCTGGAGATCTATTCTTTTACTCAGGGCCCATTCATAGGTGGAAGCTCTACACCAGACATGACAGGTCAAGAATAATGGGGCTTCAGTTTCAGTTGCTCCAGTTCAAAGGATAGATATTTTTTTGCCAAGACAGATAAGCTTAGAAGACCATAGGCTACTGACCTCACCCAGGAACCTACTCATAAAACCAGAGTGTCGCTCTGAGAGAACTGGGCCGCTGCTCCTCTTCCAGTTCCAGAATGCTTGAACATGGGTTTTACCTATGACAAAAGGTAGGCCATAGTAACAGAGGGCTCCAAAGATCTCCTCAAGTGAACTGACTTAATTTGGAATGAAGTGTGGGAAAATCTAAGCATAAATGATTCTCAAACATAACACACATTTGGTAATAAGCAATTAAGACTAGCCTAGTAGCTCCATGAGGGCAAAAAGCTAACTGTAGACCAACTAGAAATTTACCAGAGAGAACGAGGGAAGGAGAGAGCAAAGAAGGCCCTCCTAAGGTTGGAGCAAACTTTAAACGCTGGCCTTAAGACTATCCTTGCACAGGGGACTAAAACAATTGGATCAGACAATAGAGAAATATATGTCCCACAATATTTCCAAAACAATAGAACAAATGAAGAATTAATGGAACCTCCCGGCCGGGTAGGAAACCTACAGAGGCACATCCAATAGATACAGCTGTAGTGAAAAGAAGGGCCATATGCACCCCAATGTTCATTGCAGCAATGGCCACAATCGCCAAACTGTGGAAAGAGCCAAGGTGCCCATCAAAAGATGAATGGATAAAGAAGATGTGGTACATATATACAATGGAATACTATGCCTCCATCAGAAAGGATGAATATCCAACTTTTGTAGCAACATGGACTGGACTGGAAGAGATTATGCTGAGTGGAATGAGCCAAGAAGAGAAAGTCAAGTATCACATGGTTTCACTTACTTGCGGTGCATGAGGGGTAACCGGGAGGACAGTGGGAGAAGGAAAGTAAATGGGAACTAGGGTAATCCAGGGAGAGAAACGAAACAACAGAGACTTTGGACACAGAAACAAACTGAGGGACTTGGAGGGAGGGGGATGGAGGGATGGGAGATCCTGGTGGTGGGTACTGGGGACACCTAAAGTGTGGAGCACTGGGTGTGGGGAATAGGGAATGAATCTTGGAACACTGAAAATAAAATTTAAATAACAATAAAAAAATTAAAATATATGACTTAAGCTTGTTTAACTTAAATTATACTTACTAGTTTGAGTGAGTGTTTTGGAAGAATATATTTGAGCTTTATTTTTTTTCTTTTTTTTGACTTTAAATTTATTTTATTTTTTCAGTGTTCCTTGTAACTTCCAGATAACTAATAATTAATAAAATATTTACTATTAATAATAAAAAAAAATGATCAGGGGAAGACATAGCTAAAGCTAGCCCGGATAAAAGCACTGCTATTGAGAGTGCACACAAGCCTGAGGCTGTACCTCTGCGAAGTGACATGAAAGGTTTCTCAGAGCAAACATAATCTTTTTTTAAAAAAAATTTTTAATTCAAATTCAATTAATTGCCATATAATGTATTATTGTTCAGAGGTAGAGGTCGGTAATTCACCAGTCTTATATAATATCCAAGTGTTCATTATATCACATGCCCTCCTTAATGTCCATCACCAGTTACTCTACCCCCATGACCCCTCTTCCTTCCAGCAACTCTCAATTTGTTTCCTGATTAAGAATATCTTATGGTTTGTCTTTTTTTCTAGTTTCATCTTGTTTTCCTTTTTTCCTTTTTTCCCCTGTGGTCTTCTGTTTTGTTTCTTAAATTCCACAAATCAGTGAGATCATATGATGATTGTCTTTCTCTGACTAACTTATTGAGCTAAGCCTTTATACCCTTTAGTTCCATCCACGTCATTGCAAATGACAAGATTTCATTTTTTTGATGGCTGAGTAATATTGCATTGTATACGTATATACTGTGTCTTCTTTAGTCATTCATCTATCAGTGGACATCTGGACTCTTTCCATAGTTTGGTTGTTGTGGACATTACATTGCTGTTATAAATAAACATCAGGGGAGCAAACAGGATCCAGTAAATAGTAAAAATAAAATAGCAAAAACAAAAACAAAAACAAAAAACAAAGAGGCAAACAACAATAAAATATAGAAATTATTTTAAAAACATATTCTGGAGTTTAAAAATGCAACAAGTGGGGCACTAGGGTGGTTCAGTGGCTTAGGTGGCTATTTTTTACTCAGGTCATATCTCTGGGATTGAGCCCCATGTCAGGATCCTTGCTTCAGCAGGGAGTCTGCTTCTCCCCCCTGCCTCTCTACTCAATCTCTCTCTCTCAAATAAATAAAATCTTTAAAAAAATGCTTTAAAAAATATCTAACTGAAAATGTTGAGAATGGCAATCATGTAGTATGTACCCTTTACAGATTGGCTTCTTTCACATACTAATGTGCATTTATGATTCCTCCATGTCCTTCCACAGCTTAGTAGACTGTTACCAGCATTTCTCACCAGCTTGGCATATTTATTTAATCCACATTGAATTATTTTACCATCCAAAATTCATAGCCTACTATTTTTTCAAAGATTTTTATTTATTTGAGAGAGAGAGTGAGAGCTAGAGAGAGAGAGCACACAGAGGGAGAGGGAGAGGGAAAGCAGACTTCCCGCTGAGCAAGGAGTCAGATGAGGGGCTCTATCCCAGGACTCTGAGCGAAAGGCAGATGCTCAACCAACTGAGCCATCTAAGTGTCCCATTAAAATTTTTGTGTAAACAATACTTATGTATATAATACAATAAGGGGCAAGGATAATATGAATGGGATTGCATCTTTAATTTAAATTCCACTTGCTCATTGTTAGTATATGGAAAGCAATTAACTATTGTATATTAACCAAGTATCCAGCAACCTTTCTATAATTGCTCAGTTTCAGGACATTTTTTGTTAATTCTTTCAGATTTTCTGCATAGATATCATGTGAAAAGAACAGTTTTTTTTTTCTTTTCCCCATTCTATATACATTTTTGGAATAGTTTGCAAGGTTTCCAAGACAAAAATACTGTAGACTGGGTGGCTTCAACAACAAATTTATTTTCTCACAGTTATGGAGATTGTATGTCCAAGAACAAGATGCCAGCAGATTTGATTTCCTCTGAGATCTCTCTCCTTGGCTTGTGGCTGTCTGCTTCTTACTAGAGAGACACTAGGGCACATGTGCACTGAGGGATGTATACTTTCTTCTTATAGACACCAGTTAGATTGAACTAGAATCCACCAACAGTCTTATCTTAATTATCTATTTGAAAGCCCTGTCTCCAAATATAGTCACATATTTGGTAATGGGGTTACCCCATTGTAGCCTTGGGTTAAGGCTTCAAAGTATGTGCTTCAGAAGACATAATTCATCCCATAACACTTTTATTTCCTTTTTTATCTTTTGCATTACCTAAGAGTATCAAGACAATTCTGTAAAGGTGAGGTGAGGGGAGACACCCTTGCCTTGTACCTATCTTAGCCAGAAAGCTTCTACTTTGAACCATTAAATATAGTCTTCACTGTAGTTTTTTTTCCATTTTAGGAATTTTCCCTCTATTCCTTTTATTTTTTTACCATCACCAGACACATCATACAAGTACAACAATGTGAAACACACCTGCTTTGGTATGTTCTCCTCATACTAATCAGCTAATCAGTTCTGTGTATTTTATGTGAAAGTTTTCAAATCAGCCTTTTAAAATTTACATTGGCATACTTCAAATCTTCATCAATAATATGAACTGAGAGAGCAATTTCTGACTCCAGTCTTATTCTCTGTAAATATATCTTCCATGTAGCCCTGAAGACTTTCCCTTGTTATCAACCACCAGCCTCATGTACCCTAATTTGCCATCTCCGTATTTTTGACATACTCATCTCTGGATTATAATTATCTGTGCAAGAATATGAGTCTCATATTAAATTGTAAGCTCCCTGAAGAATAACCTTATACCCAAACTTATCCCAAGACCAGAATATATTACACAGGTGATCAATAAAATTAATCAAATAAATATTCAAAAGCATGGAAGAATAAATTTTGTATCACATGCTATTAGATGACTACCTCTCTACTATACTTTTTAAAAAATATTCCTTAGAATAATTAACACAGAAAAAAGTTATAAAGATCCAGCTCGAGGGAATGATTGCTCAAAGATATTTGCAGTTCTCTTTCTCCCACTTAGTTCTTCATGTTAGTTAGGATCCAGCAGCTAGAGAGCCTCAAAGCACTCTATATCAATAAACATTTTTTCCATTTAATGTATATTATGAAGATTGCTTTTTCTTTTCTCTTATTTTACTCTTTCTCAATATATGGCATATTAAATACTTGATTCAAAGTGAAAATTCAATAACTTTAACATGTACGGTCTATACACTATAATAAATTATAAAAATCATGTTTAGAAGCAAGCCATAAAAATATAGAATTCAACTCAATGAAATAAAATGTTATTTTAGATTGGTGGCAGGGTTCAACTTGAAAAATGCTTCCTTAATGTCCAGGACACCTGCAATATTGAGGATATTTTGGATTAATAATGTTTCTGAGGAAAGAAAAGTAGTATGTGGGACATATGACACCTTGCAAAAGCTTCTGTGAATATTTATGTAATGTTTAGGAGAATAACTTTTATGAATGGTCACAAGAAGTATGTAGGAAATAGGAACAACACCTTCAATGGGCAAGAAATAATAATCAAAGAATAGTATTTTTCATCTCTAAAAGTTTTTTTGAGCTTCTTTGACATCTTTGTTTCTCAGGGAGTAAATCAAAGGATTCAACATGGGGGTGACTAAGGTGTAACATAAGGAGGTCACTTTACTCAGCTCAGGAAATCTGTCAGGAGTGAGATACATAAAAAAGACAGTACCGTACAGTATACTCACGACTCCTAGGTGAGAGCTGCAAGTGGAAAAAGCTTTCTTACGACCCTCAGAGGAACGTATCTTTAGAACTGTAGACACAATATATATATAGGACACACAAATGACATTTATGGTAGGCAAGGTAATGATGCTGGATAAGGAGAAAGAAATCATCCTATAGATGAAGAGGTCAGAACAAGATATCCTTTGAAGTGGGCGAATATCACAGAAAAAGTGGTCAATGGCCCAGGAAGCACAAAAAGGCAAAGTAAATGTCATGCTTGTCTGAAGAACTGAGCTGATGCAGCCACAGAAATAGGAACCAGCTGAATGCAGAGACGAGCTGACATCTGGACAGAGTAGAGGAGTGGGTTGCAGATGGCAATGAAGCGGTCATAAGCCATGGCTGCCAGGAGAAATCCCTCAGCCACCATGAAGATGGCAAAGAGAAAGAGCTGGGTCACACAGCCGGCAAAGGAGATGGACTTGCTCTCAGACCAGAAGTTGATCCTAGCCTTGGGTGCAATAACAGAAGAATAGAAGAGATCAATGAAGGAGAGGTTGCCTAGGAAGAAATACATTGGTATGTTCAGCCGAGGATCAGTCATAATAATGGTCATCATCCCAACATTCCCTAGAAGGATCATGGCATACACAAGCAGAAAGAGCAGGAAGAGAAGAATGTGGAGTTCTGGGCGGACCCTGAAGCCTACAAGAATGAAGTCAGTCACTTCTGAGTGATTGCTTGTTCCCCTGTCACCCATGGCAGAAACCTGCTGAGAGACATAAAGAGAAATAAACAAATGAACCCTGGGCTTTGATCCTTGCTCCAAATAATCTCTTACAGTATTGGATTTATAAAGTTATTCTACAGTGATTATTCATTAACCTTAAAATTATTGTGACTTAAATGTAAGCCAATTAGAGTTGATGATGACTCAAAGATTAATCTTATGGCTGTATTCCTACAAGCAGTGAAAATAGATCTTTTTCTTCTGAATCTAATGCAATGCAGTTCCACACAAATGCCTTTCACATTTGCAAATGTCCCTTCTGTGTCTGTTTCCGACTCATGATTTATGCAATAAATTCAACATCATGAAACAGTGTTTGCAAGAGAGCACAAATAATTTAATAAATGACATTTGGGAAGTAATTTTGGTGTATGGGTTTGGAGAAATCAGGGGAGGGATTCAGTAGCCTACTTTAGGAAAACTTAACTTTGAAGCTTATTTTATATTATATCCAGTATATATAAAGTCACTAAATTTAAAAACAACTTAAGAGGGGGACACCTGCGTGGCTCAGTCAGTTAAGAATCTGACTGTTGATTTTGGCTCAGGTCATGATTTCAGAATGGTAGGATGGAGACCTTTGTAGGGCTCTGTGTTCCATGGGTAGTCTGCTTGTACCTCCCCTTCCATCCACTTGCTCTCTCTCTCTTGCTCTCTCTCTGTTTAATAAATAAATTAATTAACAAACAAAATATTTAAAAAATAACTTAAGAAGTACAATTGTTTTTTGTGGGTATGGAAACTTTGAGCTCTGATATAAGTTATTTTCTCACTAAGATCTCACTAAAGTTGTCCACAAACAAACACAAAATTATTGAGACTCACATACTAGAATTTCTCTCCCAGATGGGCCTCCAAAGACCTTCCATAAAGACAGTTTCCCTACATTTCCTCAGCCTGCAGCTTATAGTTTTCTTAAGAGGCCTACAGTGAGTCTAGATGGAAGTGTTACTTTAGAAAAAGATACTGAGCAAAGATACATATGAGGGGTTAATGATGCTTTCTTATTTCCCCAGGATATGATTTGCACAGCCGTCATATGCCATTTACTAGACAGCCCAACTACAGTTTTGAGCTGCATCTGTTGACAGTATAGCCACTCTTTCTCTCCCCTCGGGATTCTATTATGCCTAGTTCTGCACAGATAACAATAGTAACAACAATTGTGAACAAATATGTGGCACTTTTTTATATGCAGACACTTTTCTAAGTGCTTTCAGAGAATCTCATTTAGTTCATACAATAGTAAGATGAGCTGAGTACTAACATATTCCCTCGCTTCCAGGTGAGAAAACTGAGGCACACAGAAGTGAAATCTGTTGAAAGCCTCCCACTAGGGTCAGAATGGGGATATAAAGCTAAGAAACCAGACTCCAGGTTTACTCAATCACTGTGAGACCATCTTTGATAAGAAGCCACTCCAGTTCCTTCTGCTGTGGTACTTCTATTTATAGAGTCCACTTAAAATTTCTTATCTTCACAATCAATTTCCCAGTTCTTCCACTTAGGTTAAAACTCCTCTGCATACCACATGCTCTCAAGGACAGTGGCTCTTATCACCATATTTATGTTCCTCTTAAATATTAATAATTCCTTCCTTGAGATCAAAACAGCAACTTGTCCTCCACATACCTTCAACATAAAATATTGTGTCTGCAAATGGCAATTAATCAGTACATATTTATTATACAGACATATGTTGAATGATCAATGAACATGCAGAATCAGAATATTTGAAGACTGTAATATAACAGTGCTTTAGCATGGGTTCAGGTTTAAGTAGAGGTAAGTTTCTGTGCTGCTTCTCACAGTTTCTAAATGGGACCTTGGACAAATGAGGTATGTGTGGAGGTTGCTTTTAGGCAACGGTCTTGAGCAATGGAAGCTTGAGCAAAGCAAAAAGTCCACGGTGACCACGAAGGTTGCCCAAACAGGCTCATTAAAGCCGTAAGTCTTAACTGATCAATGGGCTTCTTACAAGTAGGCACAGTTACCAAAACAGGGAAGATTCCATACATTCCCATTCGGGCAAGTTCCTACACCACTGTATCCTCATATCAAGGAGGGATGAAAACAATATAACTGGCAAAGTTTTCATGAGGGTCTATACTTAGATAATGCATGCAAATAATTTAGCATCATTTATGAAAGAAAAAACACTTGACAAAGATTAACTATTTTAATTTTATGGTATCTTTCTGCACTAATTCCACAATGCACACCAAAGTAATCAATGCTAACTAGGTTGAAAATTAATATTAAAAAATGGGCTTTTTGAAGTAAACCATTCTAAGTTGCAGGAAGGTATCAGAGAATTGTTAAAAGTTTAAAAAGAATAAAGAAATCTGAAAGAAGTATAATATTTGTCAGAGAAGGATGGTTGACAGAAAAATGCCATGGTGTCTTATTGTCATATTTTTATTATTTGCCAGTTCCATCAAAAATTAAATATGCAAATAATTGTAATAAGACAAGGAAACTAAAGGGCCCCATGAGAGAAAAAGCTATTTTTTTTTCTTTGCTTCTTTTCCTGCTCCCACTCTTTTTAGGACCTGCACCCTGCACTTGACTTTACACATGCCTTGCAATGAAAATAGCCTACGTTCTTTGTGTAAGGGACTAGGAGTTAATGATTCTCTAGAATAAATAACATCTAAGGAAAGACTTGGTGAGAATGACCTTATGAAGCTATCATACACATATTCCAGACTATTGAGCTAGGCATCTCCATGCCAAGACTCCCTGGTTACAAGGAATAACACCTAGTCTTTGTTCTAACCAGTTCCTGGTTGTTTAAGAGGACACATACATCAGACCAGCACCCTCAATAAAAGCCTCAGCTCCAAAACAAAGATGAGACTCATGATCTTTTCCCTTTTGAGTGTCCCAGACATTTCTTCCATATTTCTCTCTCTCTCTCTCTCTCTCTCTCTCTCTCTCTCTCTCTCTCTCTTACTGTCTCTTTCTATATATAGAAGATATATCTCCAAAAAACTCTGCTTTCACCTCCTGTTGGCTCATGTTTGATTTCCATCCTTTGTGAAGCCAAGAACTCTCTTGGCTGGTCTCCAAACCCCAAGTCCTCAAACTCGGCCTGCTGGCGTCACTATTATAAAAGAGCAATCTTAAATAGATCATACTTAAAATCTAAAGAGGTATAAGATAATTATCCATGAAAAGGGAGCCTGAAGTAGTCATGAATATTTTTTGAAAAATAATATATTTTATTTATTTGCCTTTAATCTTGCTTAGGGGCAAGGACATTGATCATTTTAATTTTCCAGATTTATTCCTATCAAACTCATTGTAATAAGTTTTTGCCTGAAGACCTGAAAAGGGAGAGTTTTCCCCACAGTAGCCAATAAACAAGTGGTCAGTGTGTGACCTATTTTTCAAAGCTCACATGTTTTCATATTTACTCTTACCTTATACTCAGGTAATTTGTCAGATTCTGAAAATAAAGCAGCAGAATTTTAATGCTTCCTTCTTGTTACTGTTTTAATTCTAGAAAGGGTAAACATAAAGTTAATTAATGACTATGCCATAAGTCCTATATAATCACTATGCCAAGATAAAATGAATCCCCTCTCCCAATTTTCCAAATGCATGTTTATCATCCCAGTTTTAGTTCTTCCCTAGAGAAATTGGACTAGTTACCCTCATTTCTCTGTTTAAATAACTGTCCTTTCCCTTAGTAGTTGATTTTTTGAACAATGCGATAGTCCTTTGTGGAAGAGACATAAGGTGAATTTTCCAAATGATGTTTTGTTAATACTGAAACAGTTTCGGGAATTATATTCTATAGTTATACAAAATGAACCTGAGGAATCAATCCTCAGGATATTCTCTGTCCTGTATTCTTAGATGCTGAATGCTTTTAAAGAAGTAAAGTAGATTATCTTGGCTATGTAAGTGGAGGTCCTGAGCCATCTGGAATCTCTGATCATCCACCAGAATATCAGCAGTAGTCATCTCTACTGGCTTGATCTTACCATAATGGTGTAACTTTTTCAAATAATTATAGCATTGAGGTTTCTCTTACCTTCTGGGAGATAGTCCTCCTGGGAATGAAGGAAGGCTAAATAAGTTATTAATATACCCAGACTCCAGAGCCAAACTCCATGAGGACCACAGAGGCTCTATATTAAAAAGAGAGAGAAAGGAAAGAAAGAAAAAGAAAGAAGAAAAAAAGAACCTAAATCTAATAGGAGTCAAGATACATACACATTTTTTTTTCTTTCTTCTCTTGTTGTGTTAATCCTTTGGGAGGGACCAAATGATCCTTCAATCTTAATTTCTTCCCAAAAAAGAAGCATTTTAATTTGTCATTACAACAAAGTTTTGGATAGACAAATAGGAATAAATATAAGAATGGAAACATTACACTATAAAACATATTTTGTGGGGAAATAAAGTTCATATCATTTTCACCCCAAACTGTCCACATTGTTTCTTTAGCTATACTTTGTTAATGATAATCAATAATAAGTGCAATTACATGACAATGGTGTGGCGCAGAGCCCAACAAATGCCCCCTAATTCCTTAAGTAAATGTTAAATAATGATTAACTGGATCTAAAATTAGTTTTACTTTGTAACTTCACTTGCTTGACAGTTGTTTATTCAGGGATCCTAATTAAATAAATAATTTCTCCAGGGGCGCCTGAGTGGCTCAGTTAGTTGAGCATCTGACTCTTGATTTCAGCTCAGGTCATGGTCTCGGGCTGGTGGGATGGGGCCCTTTGTAGGGCTTTGTGCTCAGTGGGGAGTCTGCTTGTCCCTCTGCCTCCCTTCTGCCCCCTTTTCTCAAATTAATAATTGAAATCTTTATAAAATCATTTCTCAATACTCACTGTTTGCACTTCAAATAATTTTTAAAATTGTTCTGTATCAGTCAAAAAATCCTAATTAGCATATGAAAAATTAAAGTATTAAGATAACTGCCATAAATACATCTTATGTAATATATAGTAAGGAAAGAAGAATAGGTAAAAAGGAAGAAAACAATGGGAGCTCATAAAGTCCTCATGTATGAAACTGGTCAAAGAGAATAGGTAATATTTTCTCTCCATACTTATCTTGGTCTCAACAATAACATCAGTATCCAAAAGCTATTTACCTGGTGGGGTGATGTAAACCTTCATTAAGTTCAAAGTTGTCAAAGTTCTTGTGATCCTGCCATGTTGAACTGCTATACTTGTTCATTAATATTTGCCATCAGACATTGTGGTATTAGGAGGCATCCTAGAAAATTTCCTGGGTTACAGCTATACACCTCCCCCTATACTTTCTATCAATATCTTTTGCTAGTCGTTATCAGTTATCCAAATGAATGTTACAGAAACCCAATGTCTTTTCATCACACAAAAGGCCAATACTCAAGAGATGAGTGTAAACCAGAAAAGTATTATGAGCTTTATTCAGAAGACCAGCTGCCTAGGGAGAAGGCAAACTCTTGTCAAAAGGCCAAATGCATGGTCCAAGCATTTCTACTGGGGTTTAAAGCAGTTAATCAGTAAAAGGAGTACCAGGGTTCATAACATTTCTAGATTACATGCAGACTCAGTGGTGTCAGCTATAGACATTATCTCAGTGCTCAGAGGTTGTACAAGGGGGTCTGATTCCTGTTTCATAACATGTAGGAGGGCTCTGTTCTTTCTAGGAAAGAATGCATGATATATAGACATAAAATTTAAAGACCAGTAGATTAACTGGAGGGGCTGAGGCTCCTTCAAGAATACAAAGCATTTTGTTTACCTGTTGGTTCATTGAAATAATTACTCAGCAGGCAGGAGTAACTGCTGTGTTCCCCACTAAAATTATCCCTCTATTGACTAGTAAGTCTACTAATTCAGCAAAGTCCAATGTTGTAGGGATAGCAAGGAAAAAAAAACAAAACACCAGAGTGGGTTAGTAGGTTTTATAGTGATAAATAACATTCCCACTTTGACCCATTCTACTTGGATCAATAATCTGATCATGAAAGAAACAACTTCATATATCTGGTCGCTAATGCAGAGCACAGACCATATCCTAGAGACAATAATCCCATTTTGTAAAGTGCTTACAACCAGTTGGTCCAAAGACTGAGTCTTCAATAAGTGACTCCACCATTCCATAAGTTCACCTGATGCTGTCTGGCAAGGTGCATAACTCTACTGACTTTCTTGGGTTGAGTTCATTGTCTTATTTATCTTCTTATAGAGTGCCTTGCACCAAAGCATTAGTGCAATATGGCATCATAACAAATGGGAGATTTGTTGAGTCCTGACAGGGTACTATTAACAGAAGCCATCTGGACAAGGACTAGATAATGTCTAGAGCAGAGCCTGGACAAATAGCTACTTCTCTCCTTGAAAGAAAAAAAAAAAATCAGTGTTTTTCTGAGCCTGAAACATGATGACTGGTAGCCCCAGGTTATGATATACTTATCAAGAACATTTTTTTCAATTACAGTAAGAACATTTAAGATGAGATCTATCCTTTCAACAAAACTTTAATAGTGTAGTATTGTATTGTTAACTATAAACACAGTGGTATATAGCAGATCTTTAGAACTTGCTCATCTTGCATAATGGACGTACATTGAAACCTATTGAATAGCAACTCCCCATTTCCCTCTCCCCCCGCTCAGCCCCTGGCATCTATATTCCACACTCTGAGTTGTGAAACTATTACTTTAGTGCCTTTTATAAGTGGTATCATAGGGTATTTGTTTTGTGACTGGCTTTTGCACTTAGCCTAAGCTCTTCCGTGTTGTCATATACAGCAGAATTTCCTTCCTTTGTAAGACTGAATACTATTTCATTGCATGAATATACCACATTTTCTTTATCCATTCATCCATCAGTAGACATTTAGGTTGTTAACACATCTTTTTGGTGACTATCATCAGAAAGTTGTGCACTTAACATTGGCAGTTTCCAGGTGAATGGTCAAGCATCCTTGTTTAGTTCTATCTCTTCTACCATCACTATATAATTGATGAGAATTCATTTAGTGAGCAACCAAGGGAGTGGAGAAGAGTCTGAAAGATAATAAATCATTGTCTCCACTAAGTTACTGAGAACCTTCTTCTCATCTGATGTGAATTACTGAACATTCATTTAGGAAATCAATATTCTCAAGTCATTTTACTATTTAGGGAGGTCCATCTACAAACAGATCACCATGTCCATAACCCTTTAATCTTACTGCTTTCAAGTTCCTGGTTATCCAGCTAAACCATTGGCCCACAGAGTCTAAGTCAAGTGTAAATAAGTGTCCTAGATCATATTCCTAGCAATAGAACAACAAATAGGCAGCTTGAAATTATATCCATTAAGAACATTTCCCTAGGGCCTCTGGGTGGCTCAGTTGGTTAAGCATTGGACCCTTGATTTAGGCTCTGATCATGATCTCAGGGATGTGAGATGGAGCCCCATCTTTGGCTTTTCCCTGGGCATGGAACTTCTTGAGATTCTCTCTCTGCCACTCCACCCTCCTCTCTCTCCCTCTAAATTAATGAATGAATGAATGAATAAAAAATAGAACATTTTCCTTACCGGTGTCATTAGGGAACAACCTTGAATTGAACAAGAATGCTGCCATGGTAGTCTGTTTCCAGCTGGTATTCATGTTACAGTTCGCACCATTTATAAACCTGGCTCAATTTATTTTTTCTTCAGAAAATGTGAATAGGAAATGTCCCCGTGATCATAAATGTAAGCTAAAAGAAATATGGCATGTGGCAGGAGCAGTTACACTGAAAATATGAGCCACTTTCCCATAAATTTACTTCTGACTTTACGATCCATTCAAGCCAGACATCACATGTACAACTTTCATTTGATGACACAATACTCGGTAAACCAGACTGTGTGGTGAGGGGATTAGATATCACTTATTCAAGATATTAGTCACTTGATTTCCATAGCAGTGTTCAGTCGTGGTTAGGGTCCAAGATAGGGGGTCTTTCTTAAAAGGAGAACTTGCATAAAACTTGCTGTCCTCTAAATTCTTAGAAGGCAACACTTTGATTTTTCAATCAGAGATTGCCAGTTTCCACAAGTATCTGATACTCCACAAGAACTCAGAACATCATCGGATTTTTTTTTATGAGTTCCAAGTGACAATGTTGCTTACTCTCAAACCTGAATCAGCAGAACACTGACATTTTATGGACCAGAGTAAACCTCGGTGTGTCATGCCTGCACACAATGGAATACTGCTCAGCCATCAAAAGGATAAAATTTTGCCATTTGCAATAACTTGGATGGAACTAGAGGACATTATGCTAAGTGAAATAGGTCCATCAGAGAAACACAAATACCATATGTTTTCACTCATATATGGAATTTAAGAAACAAAACAGAAGAACATAGGGGAAGGGAAGGAAAATTAAAATAAAATAAAAACAGAAGGAGGCAAGCCATAAGAGACTCTTAACTCTAGGAAACAAAGGGTTGCTGGAGGCAGAGTGGTGGGGGAACGAGGTAACTGGATGATGGGCATTAAGGAGGCCATAGGATGTAATGTGCAATGGGTGTCACACACAACTGATGAATCACTAAATTCTACCTCTGAAACTAATATATGTTAACTAAATTTAATTTCAATATTAAAAAAAAAAAACCTGAAGAGTATTTTCTCCTGGGTCATAAGAGCCTGATAGAGGAAGTATGGCTCCAGATGGGTTATTTGCCTATAAAAGGCATGTTCCAGGCTAGTTCCTTTGTTAGATCTGACATTGGTTAGCCCCAGGCAGGACAGTCTCTCCCCAGTCAGAAAGACTTTTTTAAGATGTCAAAGCATCATAATATACATTAAAAATACCAAAATATTTACAACACAAATATCTAGGCATGATACAAGGTGCAGAGCCAAAGACTTTGATCTTAAAAAGTGTCCAGTGGTACTCTGCATAAAGAATATGTGGATTTCTGGGAAAGAAATCAAGTTTGAATTATTTAGAGGGATAAACTATTAAAAATATACTCAATATCTGCATATAGAATTATAATGCATCACATTTTTAAGTTTTGGGGGGAAGGTTTTATTTATTTATTTGAGACAGAGAAAGAGAGAGCACAAGAGAGGAGGAGGGTCAGAGGGAGAGGAAGAAGAAGATTCCTCACTGAGCAGGGATCCCGACGCTGGGCTCATTCCCGTCCTGGGATCATGATCTGAGCCAAAGGCTTAACCAACTGAGCCACCCAGGAGCCCCTCAAAAATTTTTTTGACGATTATTATGCGAATTTTTCAGAATTCCTGAATTTGTTACAAACAGTACTACAAAGTGCATTTCTATGTGAGAAGTTACATGTCTTGTTTTATTGATTTCCAATATATAGGATCACATTTAGCCTTACTAGTACATTTTTCAACTGGTCATTTTTACGTACTTCTGTCATCCCTACAACTTACTCATCTTGTGTAACTGAAACTTTAAACCTATTAAAACACAGCATTTCCTCCTTCCTCAGGCCCTTGGCAACCCATCTGACTCTCTGTTTAGTGAATCTGGCTATTTTAGATAGCTCATATAAGTGGAATTACATAGTATTTGTTCTGTGACTGGCTTGTTTCACTTGCAAGTACCTGCTGTTGACAATTCAATATTGTGCACTTATTTTTTTTAAATAATTTATTTCATTTTTTCAGTGTTCCAAGATTCACTGTTTATGCCTCACACCCAGGTGCACTTATTTTTTTTTTAAGATTTTATTTATTTATTTGATAGAAAGAAACACAGCTAGAGAGGGAGCATAAACGGGGGAGTGAGAGAGGGAGAAACAGGCCTCCCGCTGAGCAGGGAGCCTGATGTGGGGCTTGATTCCGGGTCTCTAGGATCATAACCTGAGCTGAAGGCAGTTGATTAACCAACTGAGCCATGCAGGTGCCCCGGTGCCCCACCTTTCATGTTAAGTAGTCTTCTCATTAAAACAAACAAAAAAAACAAACTGTGCAAGAGGAAACTTTTGGACGTGAAGGATTTATCTAATACGTTGATGTGGTGATTTTTTATCACTATATGCATACCTCAAAACTCATCAAATGTATACACTACATATGTCTAGTTTTTAAATAGTAATTACACCTTAATAAAACTACTTTCTAAAGAAATAAAGCAATGGTCAAGGAGTCAGTAGTGCTAGGTAATGAATCATTGATGTTCTGGTCTCATACCCTGGTTAGGTGCCCTTGAGGTGTCAAAAAATCTTCCCTTCATCAGAGACAAAGGCAACAACTGTCAACTTCCAAAGCATCTGTGATACTTCTCTCTAATGATGTTGGTGGGAGACAGTAAAGTTAAATGCCTGTCTCCCCCATATCAATGGGAATAGTGCAGGAACAGAGCTCAAATTATGGATTCTGAAAGATTTGGTTAATGTGATAGAAGCAGCTCTGGCTTATTAGTCAAAAAGGATGGATGTGGTATATTAATCTCCACCTAAGGTTAGTCCGTCATGAGGAGTCTAGGAACAAAATCAGTGGGCCCTCTCCTAAGAGACTGAGAGAGAGAGAGAGAGACCTGACTTGAGCCCCCATGATTCAGGTCATGCTCATCCTCTGATTCTTAGACCAGAGTTACATACAGCCACTAGAATGTAGAGAAGGCTCGGTTTTCTCAAAGTGTAAACTGAAATCCACCTATAAGGCTTCATCAAATATTTTGGTAACTAATTCTTGGGTGACCAAACACTGAAGAAAAGTATATACACAACATTTTTATGACTTTTAAAAATATTTAAGTCCTGTCTCAGAACTAATCATCAGAGACACAAGAGCTGAACTTTTGTGAAATAAATATTTCCAATAGCGTGGCATTAGACAAATTTGAATCCTATTTAGAAATTCTTTGTTTATTTTCTACTTTCTAATTTCCTGAAATGCTAACAATTCTTCTCCAGGCTTGTAATTGTGGATGTGCAGACAGAACCATACAAAATTTATGGCAAATTATTTAGCTTTTGCTTAAGTCATCCAAAGTTAGTTTATGTATTCTTTTTGTTGCCAAAAAAGAAACCTAAATCCAAGACATTCAGTTGGAGAAACTGATATCAGTTTCCCCAATGCCCAATAATGTGAATAAATAGTGATTTTTAAATGTTAAAAGAAGAAATTATTTCAAAAATGTAGAATCCATGTTTCATAAAATAAATATAAAAATCGGTCTTTGATGAAAATTTTGGGTTTTTTTATCTTTTTCTTTATAAAGTGATAGTAATTAAATTACTCTGAAATGCCTTCCTTTTTTCATGTTTTCACTTCCAGGATATGTTGTATTTTTCTTATTCCATCTCTTCCCTCTTCCCCTCCCTCCTCAGGCTTCGTCTTCATCGAGAACTCTAGAGTAAGAGCTTACACACACTCAAAATTTTTATTGATTTAATGACCTACACTGCTCCCAGGGGATTGGTCAAAGTGTTATCTCATATTCAACACAAAAGAGTAAGAATAATAGTCCAATATCAATTCAACATTACAACAGATTCTCCTATCACTATAACAATTTAAATCTCATAATAAGAAGTTGAAACTGTCCTAAGAAAAAAGACAATGAAACAAGCTCTGCTTGCTTATCCATAGTTGCTTAGTGTAGTCATTTTAACTTATGTTAGTGAAGTTTCAAAACAGTGTTTAATTATGATTTGCAACTATCACAGTCAGAAAATGTTAGTATTCTGGCAGTAGAAAATATTATTATAAATGCCCTCACCAAAGTTCTGCATTGTTACACTAAACATTGACTAAACATTAACAATACATAGCACTGGGGCGCCTGGGTGGCTCAGTTGGTTAATCAACTGCCTTCGGCTCAGGTCATGATTCTGGAGTCCCGGGATCAAGTCCGCAGTGGGGTCCTGGCTCCATGGGGAGTCTGCCTCTCCCTCTGACCTTCCCCCTCTCAGATTCTCTCTCACTCTGTCTCTCTCAAATAAATAAAATCTTAAAAACAAAAACAAAACAAAAAAAACCATAGCATTTAAAGACCAAATGCAGCACACAAAGTTACAGGACAACCAATATATACACATGTCCAAAATCTGGGAAGATGATCCGGGAAGATGAATCATCACAAATAAGAGTATTTGAGATGCCTAATGTAATCTTCAGCCTCTCAAGATCGAATCACTATTAAAAGATATCTGTGTATTTTTGTATATAGTTTTAAAGACCTCTCAAAATAATGACATGATGTATATGTTGGAAAATGTAAGCTGCAAAGTCTCTTGGATATAACAGTAGTTCATAAACAATCCCCTCATCACTGAAAAAAGACTTGCCAATAAAAAGCAACAAAAGATTGGCAAGACACTGGGGTGTCCTGATAGAATCTTGATGGCACAAATAACAAGAAATACAGAAATTAGGCACTACTTTTCATACAAGGCCCATGAACCCAGAAAAAAAGTTACCAAGGAAAATCTTTATGGCAATTAAAAAAAATTAAAGACAACTTATTTAACAGATTTCAGAATAGCCTTCCTTGGTTTTTAACTTTACCCAGAAAGTTTTAAACTTTCCTTTTAAACATTTGAAGTGGTTTCAGCAAACCACTTGTGAAGTTACGCCCTGGAATACAGTTATCTGTTATAGCTACAAAAAAGGAAATATAATCAACCAAACTAAAAATTAAAGCAAAGGGATCTAGGCTGTACAGTTTCTCAATTCTATTGCCTTTTCCCAACAGTCCTTAGTAACCCACAGTCGTTAAATCTACTGTAAAGTACCTTCTAATACTAATGGGCATCCAGTGAAAATAAGTAAAACCTAAACCTAAAAAGGGGCTTTCAGGTTAATAATAATCACTTTCCAAGCTGATTTGGATTCCTAATTTGCTCTCAAATGATATTTTTCTGAATATCAATTAAATGGTAGCACCCTGACTACCAAGAAAAAGTGGTGGATTCATTCACAGGTTTAGGGAGGAGGGGATAAATATAATCTTCATTTTTAAGTCACTTAGCTTCTCTTTGTTTATCTCTTAAATACACTTATTTATAAAGTCTCTTACTCCAATAAACGTTAATCCTTAAGATGCACGCCATTGTGCATTCATCATAGGAGGTTTTGTTATCTAAACAAAACCAGAAAAAAAAAAAAAGAGCCCTAAATCAAACATCAATGTTTAATATTAGGTTGAGTTTTTATCTGTTTCAGATTGTAACTGTTTAGAGAAAGTATAACTTACATCACTTGTAAACAGTAACTCGACATGACTTTCTGTAAAACTTGGCTTCCTTTGATACCTTGATTACATTTCTAAATTACCTATTCTTGATTAATTTTCAAATTACTCCATATCCAAACTAATCCAAATACTCTTTCACAGATGTGTAGACATATGCATGCATACACATATAATTCAACATTATTCGTAGAGACTGTATTAAGCCCTGTGATACTTTTAACAGATTTTCAAGCTGTTTTATTTCAATTTGGTGCTTTTACTAGTTGTATAGTCACTATGAACAATTCATATACTCCAAATGGTAGAGGGAACTAGCTTTAAAATGTCATAAATATCCTAAAATGTTTTCACTGTATGAGAGCAAAATAGGGATTATCATGCCATTCAAAGAAAACCAAACAAAATGTCTTAATTTACCAAATCACTATAATTTTCCCATGTTCCTTCTTTTGTCCCTTTAATTCAACAAAAATCACTGGTTATTTTACCTTTCCATTTTTTTCCTCATCATGTACAATGCTATCACATTTTTTGGAACAATATCAGAAACAAAACACAACATTAGTATATATACTGAGTATCATTTACATATAAACCTCTGGTCACACAGTTTCTAAGTTAATCATTGTAGGTATTTTCTGTATTTCAGTCTTACTTGGGCATACAGGGAAAAGAAACATTAACATTCTATAAATTCCATTTTCATAACATATTAATACCTGGAGACCAAGAAATACATAACACTTTGTAGAAATACAGCAGATGGTCATGGATGTTTGGAATTTTCACACTTAACATTGCTATGAGGAAATGTGAATAAGGTGTTTGGAACATTCTTTTTTTTTTAAGATTTTATTTATTTGACAGAGAGAAACACAGCGAGAGAGGGAACACAAGCAGGAGGAGTGAGATAGGGAGAAGCAGGCTTCCTGTTGAGCAAGGAGCCCGATGTGGGACTCGATTCCAGGTCTCCGGGATCATGACCTGAGCCGAAAGCAGTCGCTTAACCAACTGAGCCACCCAGGCGCCCCAGGAACATTCTTTATAAGATATTATTAATGCTAGGGAATAAAACAGTTAACATGTTTTGTTTTGCGTTGTCT
>PITA01024531.1:0-26084 GCA_004023965.1 Spilogale gracilis | reverse complement strand
TTGCACTACTGGGCATTTACCCCAAAGATACGGATGTAGTGAAAGGAAGGGCCATATGCACCCCAATGTTCATCGCAGCAATGGCCACAATCGCCAAACTGTGGAAAGAGCCAAGGTGCCCATCAACAGATGAATGGATAAAGAAGATGTGGTACATATATACAATGGAATACTATGCCTCCGTCAGAAAGGATGAATAGCCAACTTTTGTAGCAACATGGACTGGACTGGAAGAGATTATGCTGAGTGAAATAAGCCAAGAAGAGAAAGTCAAGTATCGCATGGTCTCACTTACTTGCGGTGCATGAGGGTGTAAACTGGAGGACAGTGGCAGAAGGAAAGCAAATGGGAACTAGGGTAATCTAGGGAGGGAAACGAAACAACAGAGATTTTGAACACAGAAACAAACTGACGGACTTGGAGGGAGGGGGTGGAGGGATGGGAGAGCCTGGTGGTGGGTACTGGGGACACCTAAAGCGTGGAGCACTGGGTGTGGGGAATGGGGAATGAATCTTGAAACACTGGAAAAAAAAATTTTAGTAACAATAAAAAAAAATAAATAAAATTAAAAAAACAAAACAAAACAAAACAAAAAACAAAAAAAAAACCAAAAAAAAAAAACATTTCAGGATGCTTTGTCATTGAGAAAAATTGAACATAAATCCCAAAGTAAGATTTGGGCCATGCAACGATAGCACAAAATTTTCCAGTATAGTTTTTTCAGTGTTGAATTTGAGTTCAGCCATCTGGTCTTACAACTAATGATGTACATCCCACATTTCAAGAAACTCTGATTCAGTCTAAGTTTCACCTTTTAGTTTTAACTGCTGAAGGTCCAGAGAGATGACATGACTATACCCAGACTTCATAGTTAGCTAGTGACAAAGATGATACTAGATTTCAGGTCTCATGTGTGCGGTCTATTTCCAGACCAATTTGTTGCCTTCTTCATGGTTGGTATGTTTAATCATAAAAAATGAAGAGTAAGGTTTTGGGAGACATTGTGTCATCAGCTTTTTTTGTCTATATCCTCTCACGAAAGTAGCAGAATTCAAGTTAACCCATAGAATTGAAAAAAGTCATTAAAAACATTTTTTTGATTATTTATGTTTTAGATTGAATTGTACCCCCTTCAGCCCCAAAGATATATTGAAATCCTAACTCCCAGTACCAATGAATGCGACATCATTTGGAAACAGCCTTTGCACATGTCGTCAGGTTAAGATGAGGCCATACTAGGTTAGAGGAACGCCTAAAGTCAATGAGTGGTGTCCTTGTAAGAGAGATTTTCACACAGAGACACCCAGAGGGAAGATAGCCATATGATGATAGAAGGAGAGATTAGGATTATGCTGCCACAAATCAAAGAATGCCAAGGATTACTGGGAACCACCAAAAAACTAGTAAGAGGCAAGAAAGGATTCTTCCCTTGAGCTTCAAAGAGAATACGGCCCAACATTGATTGCCAACTTCTAACCTTTGCAGCTGTGAAAGAATACGTTTCTATTGTTTCAAGCCACCCAGTTTGTGGGACTTTGTTATGGTAGCCCTAAGAAAACAAGGCCTCTTGCTTGTTCACTTCTGTTGGCAATAATATTCCACCTACGTTATACCTAAATGAAATGCAAAGTAGAAAAACTGATAGAATAAGAAGGTCAGGGAGTCAAAAACAACCTTATCTCCCTCCTAAAAATAAGCCACTGAACAGAAACACCTGCATGGCTAACCAAGAGTTGAGTGTGTGTAGATGACAGTCGTACAGCCTGGTCTCACATTTCTTTCCATCAACAAAGGAGGTACCAAGGCCACCTCATTTCCTTTGGGCTGCTCTGGCTTAGACCTGAGGCAGCAGAGCAAGTCTACCAGGCAGGTTCTTCTTCAGAGTTGGTAAAAACGTAGAAATTCGGTCTTCATGGGGAGGTTAATATTCACCAAAGAATTCTCTGTAGGTTCATTTTATTTGGGGCATGACAAACATCTCTATCTTCTGTCATGAAACCATCTTCTAGGAGTGAAGACAGGCATCCCTAGAGTTGACATTCCCTCCTTTCTTCTAATTCTATTGTGATCCGAATGCTGATTTTCCTGCACAGGAGAAAGTGATGTTGGCCCTCCGTGAATTACTACCTTCTGCTCCTTTAGGGCTCAGAGTAGGACTTCCTTTTCTTGGTTGTGTTAGTCATTATCCATTTATAGTCATTTACATTTTGAAATCCTTATCCTGCTGCATCAAAATATTAATGGGGGTTGCAGGGCAGCTGCACCAAGGTAATTTACTTGGCTTCTGAAAACCTCCTCCAGATAATCCAGAAAAATCTGTCACATGGGGACCGCAATTTGTCTGATTACCTTCTTCTGACAGATGCTGGGGTCATATGCTTAGACTTTTATTTTTGTTGCATTCATTTGGTTAATTCTATTAGTGGCTTATTGCAGACATGAAAGTCATTTGCTATTATAAACAAATGTCATCTCAAAAGGAAAATCCCAAGGCTGCCTTTCCTTCTTATCTCCCTGTCAACAGCAAAGTCTGGATGTTCAAATCAAAAGTGTTGCTTTGCATTAATTGTCTTCTATTCACTCTAACTCTCTAGTATTTGGGGGGAATAATGCCTCTGAGTAAAGAGAGAGAAAGAGGTCCTGATTATTAGGTGAATTTGAAGCTATCCCTCAGAATGGATCTGGATGACCCAACCAAGTTTGATGTCAATCAACCCTGAAAGTTTTGCTGGTGAGTTTGTCAGTGACTCCCAGCTGCCTCAGAATAACTTTTTACTCCCTCTTCCTCAAGTGCTGATTCTTTTGGGCTCCTAGTATGCTCATCTACAAAGCCAGATTTCCTAGTTTCATTGCAGCAAAGTGGCCATGTGACATAATTCTGACTAATGACATGTAAGGAGAAGTCTGAGCCCCCTCTGACTTCTGGGAAATGTTTGCTCTTCTTAATATAGGCATTGTTTCTCCCTCCCTCTGGCCCCATTCTCTTCTTTCCTGCCCACGAAATGTCTCAAGCTGGAGTAGAGAAGGCAAGAGAACTGCAGAGACTTTGTCTTGATGTACTTAGCTATCAAATCAATGCCAGGAAATGTCTACTTCCGATCTTTCATGGGGAAAATAATCCCATTTTATCCATATCACAGTTAAGTGGATTTTCTGTTTTGTGCAGCCACACTTGATCCTAAGGTGATACAGTGGATTTCTAAGAGCCTCGTGTGTTTCTATGTCTTTGGTTGAAGAGTTATCTGGAGCCGGAAAGAAATAGGAGCCAGGGAGGGAAGCCTGGCAGAGCAGATCCCTGGCATTTGCTGTGTATATGTCAGACTGAGCCTCTTATATTCTCAGTTCACTCTAGGACTTAGGCTTTATTGGTGTTCTGGATAACTGTCAGAGGGATTCCCTGGGTTTCCAGGCCCTTTTGGGGAATTGCATTTGATGAACAACTGCTTTGTTCATTTCCTCGCTAATTTTCCATTCTTGAGAGAAAAAGGAAGCTCTGACTGAGATAATCGTATCCTTGTGCCCATTAGGAGAGAATGGTGTACTAAGTGAATTGGGAAGGAGGAAGGATATATTTTTATGAATTGAAAAATGTCATTTTGTACACAAGACGTCATTCTGAGTAAGGACAAAAATCCTCACAAAACCCAGAAATGCAGCTGGATTGGATCATCTCCTTTCCTGACATACCTTTAAAAAAATATGTTTCAGAATGTTCCAGTCATTCTTTACTACTGCGATCTGAAGACTTGGAGTCAACTGGAGTCTCTTGAAATTATTGGGATGGATGTGGTCATCAGTGTCAGCTGGGGGGTCTGGTTGTATTACTGCCATGGTGGGGAGATCCGGGCTTGCCCTGGGCTGTGGGGGCCTCTGAGTGATATCCCCTTATGGCTGTGAGCCCTGATCTAGAGGAAGACAGCTATTGTGGGCAACACTCTGGGGCTGCAGAGGGACAAACCTCCTCATGAGGAGAGCAAGGCAGACCTCTCTGGATTTGCTCGCTCTCAATATCTAACTAGGTCCAGAAACTTCTTGTTTATTTTTCATTGCTCTGGCTGTTTTCTTCATATAGCTTGACAAAAATGTGCCTCCTCAGATAGCAAGTAGGAGGCAGGATAGTAAGCTAATCTAGAACCTAGTCTCAGTTCATCTGAAAGATCTGGATTCTGCTCTAGTTCTGCCATTTATATGCTGACTGATCTCGGGTAAGTTACTTAGCTTCTCTGAGCCTTGGCTTCCCCATCTATAAAATTAATTATTCAGAGTTTCTATTATTGCTGCATAGGAAACGACCACAGAAAATCTCAGCGGCAGCCAACAATAATTTCTCACACATAGACCATTGGTCAGCTAGGACAGTGCTTTTCTAGATTGCTGAAGAGTGAGTGTCCAACTGAGGTTGTAATCTGCTTCATGGCAGTTATTCTGGAGCCCAGGCTGGAGGACAGTGGCTACCAGGAGCATGTTCTTCTCGTGGTGGAGCTTGGAAGCTTCTAGGCTGGTGAGCAGAAATCTGTGATCCTCCTTAGGCTCGTAACTCATGCAATGTCACTTTTGTTGTCACTCCTTTGGTCAAAGCAGGTTACATGGCTAAGCCCCCCATCTGCAGACTGGGAAATATATTCCTGCTATGGAGGAGATGGGAAGTAAATATTTACTGAACAATATTCTAATGACTGTTCCCAGCTGAAAGAGATGTTTTGGAGTCATAATGAAGATGATAAGAGGCATTCATCATGGAGGCATACACATAGTAAGTACTCATTAAATGTTAGCTACTCTTTCCATTGCTGTCACGGCTATATCTATTATACTATACTCCCAGTCTTAGCAGGGCTGTGGGCTCTGGTGAGGAATACATTGAACAGGCTATACACTATTCATGACCTTGCTGGCATGAGAATCATAGTTTCTTCTCCTCTACCCCAGCAAGCAGTGTTCTCCCCTTTGACCTCAAATGGGCCCATGGAAGCCTCTTTTTTAAGACTTTATTTATTTATTTGCCAGAGAGAAACACAGCTAGAGAGGGAATACAAGCAGGAGGGTTGAAAGAGGGAGAAGCAGGCTTCCTGCTGAGCAAGGAGCCTGACCCGGGGCTCGAACCTGGGACTCCAGGATCATGACCTGAGCCAAAGGCAGACACTTAATGACTGAGCCACCTAGGCACACCCCCTCTCCCTCCCCCCGCCCTGTGGAAGCTTCTGAGAACTTTAGATTATTGTGATGCTCAGTTTCTTATGTACATCCTTATACCTTTCCAGCATGTGTATATTGGTTCTCGTTTGACTCTCTCAGTTGTCCTGTGCAATAAACTGAAAAACCATCGCTATTATCACTTAACGGAGAAGAGAACAGATTAGGTTGTTCCCAAGAGACATCTGTCTCTTCGGCCTTAGAATCTAAAGCTTACATGGCCAGGGATCATGCTCATGACAAGGGAATTGGCTGAGGTGTAGGAATTAACCATAAAGATTTGGAACTTCTTTATTTCTTTCTTTATTCCTTTGTTCATTTACTCATTTAATAATCAGACATTTATGGAACTGCTGTTATGTGCTCCATAAGCACAGTGGAGACACCCTGTAAAGAATGGAGGGCTCAGCAGACTCTGGGGGGTAATTCCAAGCCCCTCTGGGGTTCAGAGCTTGGCAAAGAGTTGATGGTGAGGGACAGAGTCAGGAAACCTGAGCTTGCCCATCACCCCTGTGCCCTTCATGAGCCATATGCAGCCTCCTCCCTTATCTCCTTAGAGCACCCATTAGGTCCGACTAGATCACTCTTTCAGGTTGCACTGGAACAGTTCAGGGTCCCCAGAGGGCCACACATTAACCTAGTTGGGGACGTACATAGTCCATCACTTGAGAAATATCGCTGTGATGATGGGGCTACAAGATCCAATACTGGAGTTGGGGGTCAGGGGCCTGGGTTGCTGAATTGATTGCATGGCCAAATGGAATCTGGGGAGGCTATGTAATGATACCCCCCTTCCAACTCCCTCTCTATTTTCCTGTCTCTGAAATGGGACCTGTGATGCACTGGACGGAGAAGGTCTTGATTAATTAATTCCTTATTCTCAAGCCTGAGCTAAACTCACAATTTAAACCTATGAGTCTAATAGAGATTATTTATCCCCATTTTATGGATAAAGAAACAGACTCAGAGAGGGTCAGCTACTTGTCCATTGTTTTGCTAGGATCCCAGCTGACCTCACAGATGCTTTCTAGTCTTCAGATTCCATATTACTCTCCCATTAACAAACAGTAAGTGTTGTGTTATTCCTTGTAGTGCCCTGAGTTTGCCAACACTTAACCTGCTGATGCTGTGAGGAGGCCTGAGTTAGGAGGGGTGAACAAGGAATGAGAAGCTTGTCTTCTCCTTCCCACCCCAGGGAATCCTTGTCTTCTCCCTTTCCCCCAACCCTGGATTTTGTAGGAGAAAGAACCAATCCAGGACCTAAGCCCACTGGAGCCAATCCTGTCCTGGGTTGACCTTGATTCAACAGGGCATGGCCCCCTGTGCTGGGTGGGTACCCTTACCTCTCCACCAGTCCCGGCCTCTTGGTCTTTGCTTCTCTTTGACCTCAGCCTGCTATGGACCTAAGGTCTCTTGGTTGCTTTATCAGTTTCCCTCCTCCACTTTTGTTGAAGGTCTTGACTTCAGAGCTTCAGGATGTTGCACAAAGAACAAAGGTGTCTGGGCTGCCTGGAGTGTGCCCGCTAGGACAAAAGTCCACTAAGTGACTGATATCTGCTATTTGCTCTGGGTGAATTTAATCCCAACTCCTGCGATACAGGTAGTGAGCTCTTCATTTTCTAGATAAGGAAACTATGAAGCTCATAAGTTATTTATCTTTCTCAGGATTATAAAGCTGGTAAACAAAGCTTATTTTTCCATCATGTAATTCTTTCTTGTCAATAATAGTTGCTGATATGGGTCAAATGTTTCTTATATGTTATCTGGAATCCTCATAGCAACTCTGCCTTCTTTACCCTTTATTGCACAGAGGGGTTAAGTAACTTGCCTTATGTCACACAACTCATATCATAGTTAAGAAGTTCAAGCCTGGGGCTGTCAATACTCCCACACCTCTCTATTCTTTTTCTCACTGAGAAAGACCTCTTGGGCTTCCCTATAATCACTGAGCCACCCCCAGACTCCCAGGTGGTATAAGACTAATTAAATGAACTGCAAGAAAACATTCTTCATTTAAAGTGCAGCCTTGTGTTTGGTGTATGGAGGGAGATGGTGGGAAGTGAGACCCCATCTCCAGGCTTGGCAGTTGGGGGCTGATTGTAAGACCCTCAGACCTTCCTTTTGAGCATTTCTTGCTGGCACCACACCTTTTCTAGCATTTGACTTCCTGAGACTTGGCTTTCAGGAGTGTTTGTCATCTGCCTGGGCCCTTCTGACTGATAACTCCCATCCTCTCAAGCCATTTGAGGTCTGCCTTAGGGAGCTAAGCAAGGCACAGCCCATAGGAGAATAGCCCTAATACCGGCAGCTTCTACCTGAACCAGGATCTTGCCTGGACTGCCTTCACAATATGCAGCCAACAGGAGGTCACTGGGAAAGGGCTTTAGCTCATTGCAACATTTAGCATCATTGGAAAAAATTGCCTCTTTTTCCTGACTACTCCCTAGCACTCCCCCATAAACCCAGATGCTGAGGGCCAAATGGATCAAGGCAGAACACACCCAACTCACCCTGTGCTGTGAGAATGGCTCGACTTTGTGCATTTTCTAATCTGATTACATTTCCAGTCCAAACCCTCTTTATTTCTCACCTCCTAATTGATTTCCCTGCTCCCACGCCTACAATTTATTCTTTACTCAGCAGCCACCCTGATCCTTTTAAATTGGAAGCCTGGTCATGTCACTCTTCTGCTCAAAGCACCCTAATGGCTTATCACGCTCCTCAGAGAAAAGCCAAAGTCCTTCCAGTGGCCTCTAATGATCAAGGGCAGGGGCCAGCATGCTTCTGCAAAGGGACAGATAATAAATAGTTTTGGCTTTGTGGGCCATTGGTCTCTGTGGCCATTACTCAACTCTGTGAGCATGAAAGCAACCACTGACGATATGTAAATGAGCACATGTGGCTATGTCCTAACGAAACTTTGTTCCCAGAAACAGACAGTAGGTTGGCCTGTGGTTCTGTGACCTCTGCTCCAGGTGATTGTCCTCTGCTACCTCTTGGCTCTTATGATCTTGTCTTGTCCTCTGCTTCAGCCCCACTGATGTCTACAAACACTCCAAGCCTTTGTTTGGGGCCTTGCCCTGGCTATTCCACCCAGACCATTCTTCTGTGTATGTTGTGTATCCGAGTGCCTCCTTCTCTCATTTCCTTCAGGTTTCTGCTTCAGTGTCATTGCCAGAGAGCCCTCCCTGGCCACTGTGTCAGAAATAGCAATCTTCTCATGTTCTTAGCACCTCATCCCCTTTACTTTGCCTTATTTTTCTCAATAGCCCTTGCTATCACCTGTATATTTATCTATTGAACAAATAAATGATTTCCTTGGCAAATATTACCGAGTGCCTCCTTAAGGCCAGGCTGGAAGTCCATAAGAACAAAACAGACAAAAGCCTTCCATCACTGGACTTTAAGTCTAGCTGGGGAAGACAGAGTGAACGCAGTGAAAATAAATATAAATGTGGCAGGTAGAGATAAGTGCTGTGCAGAAAACTAGGCTGGGCAAGGGGGCCGGTTGAGAGGGATTTGCCTTTGTTTCTCTCTCCGTATTCATCCTCTGCCTGGCATCATTGCTAAGGTCTCTCGAGTTAAGACAATGATGCCATTCACTCCCTTTGCTCAGTGTAGAGCCTGACACTGCGAAGCGGTTGTGTCTGACAAAATCCAGGTGCCAACAGGGGGCGCCACAGACTGTGCAGAACAGGCTGTGCGGTGAGGTGTGATCCAGACAGGGGCAGCCAAGCTTCTGAACAGGCTGGAAAGGGAGGTGAAGGCTGCAGCGGAGGGATGGGGAAGTTGGAAGTTGTGGGATGTAACAGGATCTGAACACAACTGCCTGCACCACAAGTGTTTTTCATGGAGCGCCGCCTAAAGTACCAGGCATTACGGGACAATGCATTTCTAAGTCAGACGCTTAATAAATCAGCCAGGCATGCATTATTATGCCGCCGCGGAGCCCTTGTTGTGTCTTAATGCTCAATTATACAGCGCGGAATCTGGGTCGGGCTTTCTATCATCTTGGATGTGTGGCAGAAATGGCCTAGCTCTAATTGCTCTACATGGGAATGGGTTCATTTGTGTTTGGGGGGTGACTCACGCTGATTGACAATTAGATTGAAGGGGCCTCACTGAGGATCACAGGCTCAGACAGCTCTAGACCTTGAGAAAGATCTTAGCAGTGACCCGAGTCTGATCTGCTCGTGCTGCAGATGGGAAAATCAAGGCTCACAGAGAGCAAGTGGCTTGCTCAAGGTCATCAGATAGATGACCATGGAGGCTCAAGTCAGGCTACTGATTTCGGGTTGAATACTCACTGTACCACCCTAGGCAGATTGTCGGGGCAGTCACGGCTGCTCTTCCTATGTCAGCGGCAAATGCCGTGGATGGTGACGTTTGACTCTGAAGCCGAAGACCAACGGGAAGAAGCTGTGCCTCATTTACTTGAATAAAAATGGACAACCGGTTAACAAAACAAGAGACTTCCATATTTTATGGATCCCTTGGGACCCAGTGAACTCATGCTCCCAGATTAAAGGAAAGAGGAAAACCATTCCCTCCTTGCTGAACTATGCTGCCTGCTGGTTCCCCGGTGCCCCAGCGGTCTCTGGAATGGAGATTGTCATGTATGACAGCTGGAGAGCATTATCGCTTGAAGGTTTGCATTCTGGCTTTTATATTTGATTTACATAGATCTGCATGCTGTATGCTCTGGGCATTGTTTTCTGTTTCATTCCATCTTCACGGCCCCCTTTCTCCAAGCTCACTGGGTATTTGGCTTCCTCACCTCCTCTGGGTGTGACAGACACTTGGCTAGGGTTTGATCTGGAGAAACATCTGGAAGTTCCACCTCAAGGAGAGGCTCTGGGGCAGAGTGGCTGCCGGGCCAGGGATGTATTGGAGTCATGTGGCTTTTGTTTCTCTTAAGCTTCCATGGTAGAGACCAGTTCTTATTTATCTCTTGTCTCCCGGGCCGTCTCTGTGTATAAAAGCTCAGAGGGGTAGCTTTGAATTTCTGTGTCTGGGGCAAAGAGCACCTTTAAGATGCCATGGAGAGAGGACCACATTTTGGGCATTTAAATCAGTCCTCGATGAGAAATAGTACCAGATGAGAAACACAAATTAAAACCACAGTGAGATATGACTACCCACCCAGTAGGATGGCTAAAATGAACAAGACTGATAATACCAAGAGTCGACATGGATGTGGGTCAAATAGAACTCTCATACATAACAGAGAAGTGTGAATACAGTCGCGTTAGAAAACCCCTTGACAAACTTTCCAGAAGTGAACATGCCTCTCCTGTGACCTGGCAGCTCCATTCCCAGGTCTTTCAGCAAGGGAAGTGAGTGCACAGGTCCATCAAAGTGCACGCACAAGAATGTCCATAGCAGCTTCATTCATAACAGCAAAATACTGGAAACTACCCAAATAGATAAGTCCATATATTTGTACAGAGGAATAGGACATGGCAACCTAAAAGGATAAACTGCTTATAAGCAACATGAATGAATCTCACAGATGTAATGTGCAGTAAAAGAAGACAGACACCAAGAATCCGTACCATAGGATGCCATTTATATGACGTTCAAGAACAACAAAGCTGGTCTATGGTGATAGACTCCGATCTGTGGTTACCTTTGGGGAGGAAGATGGACCAGGTAGAGGCATGGGGAGGCTTTTGGGGTGATGGGAAGGTTACATATGTAAAAATTCACTCATTCACTTAAAATGTGTGTACTTTACTTTGTGTCTGTTATCCTGCAATAACACCAAAGAAGATAAAAAGACTCAGGTGAGAAAGCCTCTAGTCCTAGTCTGGTAACATCACATGGCTCTGACTCTCAGGACTTGGACTCTATTTCCAGACTTCTGATACCAGTTTGCTTTCTGGATTATGGACTCCAGCATTTCCTACCTGCCTACAGGTAGATGTTCAGACATGCCCTAAACTCACTACCTGCCTCTGTCTTAATGCAATGTATGTACACCTTCAGGTTTGCACTTCAAGTTGAGCTGATGGTGTCAGAGTTTGCCTATTGCAAAACAGCTCTTACAGGGCCTGCCTTCCCCACTCTCCAGCCCACTTAGTCCAACCCTTAGTAGTCAAGATGAGATGGGCTAATGATCTCCCCATACTGCATCCTCCATCAGCTCCCTACAATTTCCAAGGGGCATCTAGAGAGAGATACTTTATTACTAGCTATAAGAAATCCTGGGTAGTCTCAATGAGCTGGGTTGCACAGACCCATCGGGACTCCTTTGGGCAAAACTAATGGTCAATTGAAGGCTTGTAATAAAAACAGACCCCCCTCTCCTTGCGCCTTCTCCTCTAGGATAGGGATAACAAATACTTCATACATGGGCCAACCCATCCTCTCCTCGTTCCTTCCTATCCCATGGCAGACATTAATCCTTGATTATAGCACTTTTCTAATAAGCTTGGAGGGAAAAACTCTCCAAGGAGACACAAGAGACCAAGTGTATGCTCAAGTTTCTGGAGACGGGCTTCCCTCTCAAGGCCTAGCCAGGAGAACATTTCCACCCAAATAAAAGGTAACCCTAGGCCTGTCTTGCCATAGCAGCTGCCAAAAGAATAAGAGAGATAGGAGTTCTAGGTCTGGTTCTTGGAAATAGATGTTGAGAGAAGAATTTGCCTCCAAGGGACTTACTAAGGAAATGCTCCCAGGTTATGGAAGGGGCAAACAAAGGTAGTCTCAGGTGAAAGGACCCTAGAGGTGGCTTTGCTCAGATTGGTAGGAGTGTTCTAGAGTATAAATTACTCTAGGCATTGTCCAAGGAAGCTGGGCTTACCTACTTTTGCACCTGTCCATCATTGATCAAGGACTTCCGGGGAGAGGTGAATTCCCAGGCACTCCTGACCGTGTGTGGAAAACACTCCAGTGGCTTGAGGGCAGTCCTCCAAAGATGAACCTTAGGTGTGGGTGTGGAGAGTGAAGATGCCCCCACACTGGGGCACACAGAAACAGTAAAATACAAATACTCTCTACTACTAAAGGCAAGTCAAAGAGACAAAGCGCTGAAGAAAGACTGTGCCTAGCAACGGCGTGGTCTTGAATCCTTCGCTACTACAGGGTGGAGTACAGAGGAAGGGAGAGGGTGATTGTGTGCCTCATGATCAATTCAAACCTGATCCCCACCATAGCGGTCCCTCATGGCTGGTCAGGGGAGGAAGGGGCGGGATCCTGCCTCTCGACACAAGCACTATACATGCACAGAGGGGTTTCCCCAGGAGAGGCATCCCCCTCCCAACCCTCCTGCAAAATCCACTGGCAGCTTGGTCACTTCTGGTTTCACAGCACGGGACGATTTTCCAGTGCTTTCCCGTGCCTGACTTTATTTTCATTCCTGTGAGGTGGGCAGGGACTTTTGTTTCCAGCAGTCACGTAATACAAAGGGTTGATGTGCTTTCCGGTAGACTTCTTTGTGCTGCTTCTCCAATTAGTTTGTATTTTTGTCTGGAGCCGACCCTGATTGTCTTTCTCCACAGCTGAATCGGCAGGGTTAAGGAGCCGTGTTAATTCCCCACCTTTAAACAGTCCTCTCCTCGCCCTAAGAGAATGATTTTTTATTTTTTTTTATCTTTTGTGCAAAAAAGATTGAGACCCTGGACACCTGGCCCCGGTGTTGCCTAGGTCCACCTGCTAGCTGTTAAAATTCTTTAACCTCTCTGGGCCTCCGTTTTCTCATTTGCAGTATAAAGAGGTTGGTTTAGATGACAACTCCAGTCCTTGCTCTGAAATTGTGTGCACACATTCCTCTGGGTTATGGGAATTGTGTTTCTTTGTTCATTAGGAACAAAGAGCAGGACTCAGATTTTAAAGTTGCTACTATATTTTGATTCTAATACCTTACTTTTTAGGTAATGTTTTTCTTTAAGAAGTGGGAGCTGGCTGGTGCAAGGGGACCTGGTTTTTTTTTTTTTTCTTTCTTTTTTTCTTTTCTTTACTTTTCTTTTCTTTCTTTCTTTTTTAAACATTAAAGCCCCTGTCTTCAGGGAAGAAGAGGCTATTGGATGTGTTTTGAATGTTTCAAATCAAAGCCTGCCAAGGGAAGGGGAGCTATGGGTTTCAATAAGCACCTTTCAGCAATTTTAAGAATTTCACTTATGAGGATAATGAAATCTTCAGAAACCGTAGGAGACATACCAGGAAAAAAATATAATTCATCAGTGGAATTTCTTTAGACACTCTCTGTCCCTACTCCGTTTGTTCGTCAGGAGGGTCTTCTCTGAAGTCTTTTGGATCCTCCCTGTATCTTTGGGAGCTTGAGCGACCAGTGTCCCCACTCGCTGTAGACCACCCCAGCTCCTGGGGCGTGAGCTGCTGCCTTGTGCTGTGTGCTGCTCACAGCAAATGTTTTCCCTGGCAGCCCAGGCCTTCCAGAACCAATGCTCACTTTTTTTTTTTTTTTTTTTTTTTTTTTGCATCCTGCTTCTCACAGTGTTGCTCTAGTAAAAACAAAGAGGTGGATGTTCCGGTTCTGGGACAAGATGTGTTGGCTTGTTTTGGATGTGGAATCTGTACCCACCTTGGGGTTTAGGCGCCTCAGTTGGGTACTAATCGTTCAGAGGTCCATCTGGGTGTGTGGGCCCTGACAGAGGGTGTGCCCACTTCTAGTTTGGAGAGAAGTGGGGGAAGCTAGTTTCTTTCCTTTTATAGGTTTCCTTGAGATTTTGCCAAAATTCATTCCCAGCTATTTAAAGATTAAGAAAAGGAATACATTTTTCAAGAACTTAATTTGATGTACTTTCAGGAAAAAGAAAAACCCAAAAAATACACTTAGAAAAGGCAATGTAAAATCCTCAAAGTCTTCCTTGAAAGGACCATCTGATGTTTAATGAAAAGCAGTGGGTGTGGATGGATTCTGTACATTTTCGAGGATCAAGTTACCTGCAAGGAAAGAAAAATTGTGGGATGAGTATAATATAAACAAAAAGCAGAGTTCAAATGAGGACTTTAAGAAATTAAAATCAAAAGGAACTCTTCAAAAAAAGTGTCCATCTTGGGTATTAACCTCCAACATGGAAATGAAAACAATTTTAAAAGGCTCTCAATAAAAAGGCAACCCCCATTTGGGCATATTTCAGATCTTTTGGCCTCTAGCTTTCTGTGGGAAGCTACGGTTTCCCCTCAGTTGCTTGCTGGGTGTAGCATTTGTTTTCCACAACGTGCATCTAGGATTTCTTACCGGCTCTCCAAAGCTGGGCTGGCTTGAAGGAGGAGGGCATTTTGCGGTTCTTGTATGTGAGGCCCTCCCAATGTGCGCGTCCAGGGTAATGGTGGAGAGACCCAGATCAGTAAGCAGGAGACTTAGATTGTTTGGTCCCGTTTCTGTTTCTCACACACTGAGTGACTCAGGAGAAATTACTTTCTTTCTCTGAGACTCCATTCTCTTGCTGTAACATGAAACCCTGTCTGAAAGGGTTTTCTAGGATGATGGAAATATTCTCTTCCTGCACTGTCCAATATGGCAGCCAACAAGTGTATGGTATGTGGCTATTGAACCCTAGGAGAGGTTCTAATGTGGCTGTGGAATACATTTTCATTTTATTTAATTTCAATTGCCACTCATAGCTAGTGGCTAACACATCGGACAGAGCAGTTTTATTAAAAAAAATTTTTTTCCCCCTAAGTAAGCTCTATACCTATTGTGGGGCTTGAACTCACAACCCTGAGATCAAGAATTAAGTGGTCTACTAACTGAGCCATCCAGGTAGCCCTGGACAGAGCAGTTTTAGATGGTAGCTGAAATCCCTCTGGTTATAAAATTCCATGATTCCATATTCTGGTGCTAAGGCTTGCATTGCTAATCATTCACAAACATTCATCAAATCATTATTTGGGGCCTTGCCTGATCCAGGTGCACTTTTAATTCCTAGGGAAATAAAGATGAGTAAGGCAGAGTCCTTGTTCCTTAAGAGCTCATAGTCTTGTGGGAAAGAATCATAAACTTCTAGAAACTGTAGGCTGTTGAGGGCTTGAGACTCCTGGGAAAATGGAGAGGCGAGCCAGCCTTCGTCAATATTCCTTACACATGAGTCTTTAACATTTGCTGAGCAAGGATGTATGGGCAGGCATTTTGTTCCAGCTAGGTCTGGCCCACTTTTCCTCCCTAACCTTAGCAGCTAAAAGTAATCTGGACGTTTGCCAGCTGCTGAGTCAAAACCTGGTTATTTTTAGCCTTGGGAACCTTGAAACCTAGTTAGGGTAAATAGCCTAAGATTGTGGGACTGAGAGATTCACCCTTTCATTCAGCAAATATGGACTGCGTGTGTGTTGCATGTCAGACGTTGGGCTAGACATCGAGATGTGGCCACGCAGGACACAGGCATGGGCCTTACTTTTCGGGAGCTGGCCTGGCATGTGAGAGGAGGAGGAAGATGTCACATAGGCAAATAAAGACAATGATTTTAAATAGTGTTCAGAAGAAAAGATGATGTTGGTAACTAATAAATATAATAATAATTTTTTAAAATCTAAAAATTTTATTTATTATATAAATAATACATTAATGTATTATATATTAATATGTACATTATATATTATTGTATATTAATAAAATAAAATTATTTTATTAAAATAAAAGATTTTATTTGAGAGAGAGAGAGAGCACAAAAGGGGAGAGAGGGAGAAGCAGGCTCCCTGCTGAGCAGGGAGCCCGAAGTGGGGCTCAAACCCAGGACCCTGGGATCATGACCTGAGCCAGAGGCAGATGCTTAACCAACTGAGCCACCCAGGTGCCCCAGTATAATGATAATTAAAAAAAATAACTTCTCACAACCTAACCAAATCTGCTAGTCTCTCCAGCTTGTGTCCTGAAGTTAAAACAACCACAACGACAACAACAAACTGAAAAAAATTTCCAGGTCTGGCTGTGCTGCTTACTTTGCCGTGAACTTGGAGAAACTCAAGCTTGTTCTTGGATGCAATAATATAATGTGGGTGAAAGAGCCTATGTAATCAGTCAACCACTCTATAATGGTAAGGTTTCATTATTATTGCTTAGGTTCCAAAAATCTCTTGGTGTATAATAATGGACTAGTTGAGGGCCTCTGGTTCAGCATCTGGGAAGGGGAGACCCAGGAGAGGGACCAAGAATATTGTGAGGGACATTTGAGGGGTGCTGTGGGTCAGGTGTCTTGGAACAGTGCTCACTGTGGTCCCTGACGTCCACTGAGGGTCTGGCTCAGTGGATCTGACCCTGCTTTAGCTAGAATGGCCTGATCTTAACTATTCCATATGTTGCAAATGTATGTAAAGTGTTGATACAAGTGTCATTTAGATTAAAAAAAAATGATTTTGAAAACTGGGTGGATGCTGAGAAAGACTGGGGTCTCTAAGGCTAGTGGGGGTGCTGAAGGAGCATGGGCCAGCTCCCCTCCTCACTCTTGTGAGGTCTTGCTTCCTTTTAGGACCAAAAGGGTATGAGCTGTGTGATCAGTAGGAAGCAGGGAGAATCCTTGAGGCAGGATGAGAAAGGAGCCATGGTTTCATGAGGCACCTGAGCCTTATTTGCAAAGCATCTGCAGTCCCCACGCTCTTGTCCCTGTCATGCAGTTGATGGTGTATCCAAGGACAGGTAGCTAGGGACACGTGGTAAGCTGTTCCTCTATACTGAGTGGATGTTCGAGGCTCTGTACCACATTGTCTCATGGAGTTCCTGGTGCTTAGCAGCTTCCATGTGTCCCGGCGAGTCACTCTGCACCCTTTCTTACCCAGCTCAGGGTCCTGGGTGGAATGCATTCTCAGGCTTCCTCACCCTTTTGTCTCTTTTGGTTTCAGTGAATGGGAAGAATGGTGACCCGAGAGGGGGAGGAGAGTGAGGTCAGTGCATTTATTCATGTGTCTCCTTTGCTGTCGGGTGCCTATGAGATGGCTTCCCTGAAGGTCATAACTCACCGTGCAACCCTCTTCGCAGAGCTCCGGCTTTCTTTGGGTGAATATCACCAGTCTGACCCGTGCCCCTTCAGGTCTAGGTGTGGTAATGAAAGCCCCTGTTATTAGCCTTGGGGTACTGCACCCTCTCCTGTGGTTTTGCTACATTCTCCACACTCCTTGGCAACCAGGTCTTTTACTAGATCCTCCTTGGATTATGCAGATTTGAAGGAAACTTTCCCTCCTGGCAATCTGATGGGATTTGCAGCCTAAGGAGCCCAGGAGGTGTGGACAGATACTACTGCTCTCTTGAAAAGGAGGAAATTGGGAAACAGAAAGGTTAGGATCTGTGTACAAGGTCACACAGCCAATCAGTGAGCCTAGGGGATTAAACACCAGGAGACCCGATTCCAGAAGCTGTGTCCCTGAGTGATGCCTTATAGCGCCTCTGGGAGCAGGGGAGGTGGGGGTGGGGTGGGGGCGGGAATGTGGAGAATGGTCCAGAACTTGACTTTTATCACAAAGTCTGAGATCTGTTGCTTCCTCATTAGCTCCTCCTGCCTGTCAACTGGGCCAGGCCATTAAGTGCCTGGCAGGCATCCTGGAAGAGGTGACCGTGTGGTGAGGTCTACAGAGGAGAGGACAACCAAGTTTCTGTGGTTGGAAACAACACAACCAAACAACACAGGGCAACCCCTCATTAATTAAACGAGTAGAAAATCGCCTCCTGGATGTGGCAGGGGCTGACAGCTTCTCCTAGATGATTTCATTCAGTGGTGATGGTTTTGTCAACATGACATGCCGCCTGGAACCACATACAGGGTCTTATTCTGTCTGAGAAGATTTTTTTTTTTTCCCTTCTGAGTTGCACAGGCTCTGGCTGGGAGTGACAGAAGCCAGCCTGTAACTTCGCTGACCTACTTCCCGGCTCGCTCTTCAGCCAGCAGCCCACGCATCATCCATTTTAACCAGCTTTTCAAGGTCACGACTTTTCAGTGCAGAGGCTGGCTTTTTGCTGCATACAATGCCAGGTACCATCAATTGTCCTGTTTACGAAATTTTCAGTGTTCCCTTTCTTTAGCTGAGTAAAAAGTATGGGTTGGGCTCCTGTTTAGGACAGATAACAAATGCAGTTGCTTTCAGCCTAAATTGGCCACTTGGTCTAGACTTCAGGTGCTTAAAAAGCAGGTTTTCCACTATTATGGAGCACCTGGGCCAGGCCAAACACAAACAGTGAAGGATTTAGGTTGTCCCTATAGATGGTCATATTCCTTTTTTTTTTTTTTTCCTGTGACGCAGACAAATGTATGCTCCACATAAACACAATGTCTTATTTTTCACTCTTATGAAAGGACCATATGAAACCAGCTCTTCGTAGATAAAAAGCTTTGTGTATCTATTTCTACACCTTTCATCTCCTAAGGCTTTGTGAGAAACTTCCAGCTGAAGCTACATTCTTTTCTGGTTTGATAAAGATAAATTGTATTCAATGAGAGAGAAAGGGGAAACATTTTCTTGATTATTCTCTAAAGAAAAAGTCAGGGGAAATGGGATTTTTCTTTCCCCAGTACTCAACATAGCTAGTTTCCCTTCAAAGTGACCCCAAATTTTCTGTGCTGCTCAGCATTCTGAAACTGTTTGATCTTGAGAAGCTTGTTATCTATTGGGTCCTGGGAGCTCATTAGAGAATAAAGAGGGCACATTGCTTTCTTTGCTAATATCTGCTAATCATCAACAGCTAGCTTTAGGCAATATGGGACAGGGTTTATGGCATAGGCTCTGGAATTGGGATCTTGGCTTTCCCCCTTGCTGATTGGGTACATTTTGGTAAGCTAAGTTGCCTGTGCCTCAGGTCCCTCATTTTGGGCATTAGAGATAATAATAGCACTGGCACAAAATGTTGCCAGACATAGATGAAATAGACATGGAAGGTGTATAAAATTGTACTTACCATACAGTTAGCTTTTAATGAATGTTAACAATTATTAGCTACCACAGGAAGGGTGGAAAGACAGAAAGAAACCGAGGGGTGTGTGTGTGTGTGTGTGTGTGTGTGTGTGCGCGCGCACGCGTGTGCATGTTTAAGTGTGGAATTGAGCTGTCTGGAGTGTAGAGCCTGGAGAAACAGAGCAAAGGAAGACAGGGGTATGGTGGGCTTTCTTAAAAGGGCTAAGGGTGATCTAAGAATTTTCAGGCCTGATTCTCTTAATCTGTTAGCTTTCAACATCAAGCAAGAAGACAATAGGAGACCCGCTGCCTCTGGAGTTGCTGTCCCTACTTGGGCAGTGCCATCTAGAGTTCTGAGCAAAGGGTTTGCTTCTAGGAGTTACACTTGGGATTTGCAACATCCTGAGGCCGGTTGGAGGGGTGCTGATGGAGTTGACTCCAAATTTTTGGTATTTGCATTAACCTTTTGTTCTCCAAGAGGTCCTTTTTCACAGTGCCTGGAACCAGTCACAGTCCAGGGAGCTGCTCGAATGAACCAAGCAGGCTGCAGGTGCCTGTGGTCTCATGATTTTGGGGTCCAGGATATTTTGACCTTGCCATCTTACATGGTGAACAAAAGAATTTTAATAGGATCATACCAGTATCATTTGCTTTTTGTTGAACATACATTTTTCTCAAGCAATTCCATTAATTCAGTTTGGTTTCTTGCATAATCATGTAGCTCACACAGTAAGTACTTCATGATATTTTTCTGCTTTTAATGAAATGATTTTTATTAAGATCAGATTCAACAAGAGACAGAGAAAGGAGGACAAGGAAAATAAGATAGGGTAAAGGAGACAGAGTGAAAAAGGCAGAGAGAGAGAGAGGAAGCAGAGAAACAGAGAGGAATATCTATAGGAACATATATATATATACAAGGACAGAAAAATATAAAATACAGGCTTAGAGAAAGTGGGGATTTGCAGAGGCAGTCACACAAAGAGAGAGGGAGTCAGAGAAACACAGAAAGAGGAAGATACCACAAACAGATGAAGACAGAGAGCAAACGTAGAGAAAATGACCAGATAGGCACACATACACATACACACACATTCATAGAACAAGAGAATGAGAGAAAAGACCCCCTCTCTGCCCACCATGACCAAGGAGACTGTAGTTATTCTGCTGCATTGGTTGCCAGATTTTAGATACAGCAGGATCAAAATGCACTTTGGGTCAAATGATGGGATTGAACTATTTTCATGATCAAAATGGCAGAATCAAGATCAGGTGTATAACGTTTTTCATGATTCTTCATAAACAGAAGTTATGCATTTTAATAGAATATTTACATTTTTTTTAAAGCTCAGGTACTTGCAGAGGAATCCCCTTTCCTTATTGTAGGACCACTTTTATGTGACCTCATAGATATTTTTCCTTTCTGGGGTGGGAATATCCTGGCTTCAGAACTTCCTCATCTGTTGACATAACCCCACTCCCTTCTGTTTTGCTCCTGAGATTCATGGTGGGCAGATAAGATATAGCTCTCGTTCTCTTCTGTCTAGGAAGCTGGCCAACCATGCAAGGACTGGAGGCCTGGGCGGTGGAATTTGGTAGAACATACCAAAATAAAATGTCGGTGCCTGGGGGCATCAAATACTGTGAGACTCATACTAAACACTGTTTTATATGGCTGTTTCAAGATCTCAAAATCCTTACGGTTTCTTAAATCCCAAGGAAATGGGCCCAAAGACACAGAGAATGTAAAATAGATCTTTGAAATTCCCTTGGTTAGTCTCTAGAAACTTATTTCTGCAGGAGTGCCGTCTGATTGACAAAAGCTCACTTTTATATTCACAATCTCACCCTGTCAAGGTCTAGTCTAAAATCACCCTCAGAGAATATTGTGCAGTAACTTCTAAAAAGCCCCAAAGCCTCTTGATTTATGCATTTAATTTATTGTTTTCCTCTTTCAGAGCTTTCCTTTGTACATAACCAAATCCCGATTTTGAGTGCCTATCGCACATGGCTAAGCCATGTTGGAAGGCTGTGTTTGAATTGAGAACTTGAAGTTCTTAGTTTACTATCAAGTCCCTTGTCCTTTGGAAATTTATATAAAATTTCCCACCCCTCCTAACCTCCTACTTTCTGCTCCCTTTGGAAGCAGTTAATTAATTTCATGTCTCAAAGATGCTTTGTTTCCTTAAGTAGTTCAGTCTGGCTCATCTTCCACTGGGTATCACTTTTCGCCAGCACTTGACACAAACTCATTTGGAAATAGCTCATTGTGGGCCAGTTGTCTGGGTTTGATGGGACAATTGCTTATGAGGTCAAGGTCTTTAAGCATCACTCAGTCATTCAACAAGTGCTCATGAATCCCTGATAGGGGCCATGCACTGAAGATATAAAGGACTGATCTTTGTGAATTTTTGCCCCCACCCCATAAAAGCCCCAGTGACTGAACTGGTTGGGTCCTCATATGCACTCTGGGGGATTTCATACTGAAAGTGGAAAACACAGGAGCTGATGAATAAGACCGAGACAGTGTCTTTGACAGGGAGGCGAGAGAGCAGGAAAATACATGAATCTGTCAAGCCAACAAGACTATAAATGGGAGATAGAACCAAGAGTCAGTAACCAGACAAACAGCAGATTAGAAAGGGATTAGGGTGAGTAGGTTATAGGATGACTGCTCTGAGCTCTGTTGGGGTGTTGACAGCCCAGATTTATGGTCCTGAAGGTGTATAGTGTGTGGGTGTTTGTGGCTGGATGAAAGGTACGGATCTGGATGGAATCTGTCCCCCATCCACCATCCCTCAGGCCTTCCATGCAATATGGGCCGGAACAGGGTAGCCCTTACTTCATTCAGTGAAAGAACAGAGGGATACTCTGGGATATTCACAGTACAGGCCTGATTTCTCTTCTGGGTCATCTCCTTTGCATGGTTGTAGGTATTGGAGCAGGAAAAGGTATCTTTGATAATCCAGTATTTCTTTCATTACCATCTCTGGCTTCTTGGCTTAGGCTGGAGGCCAGGGAGAGGAGGTGTAGAGGAGAGCACAGGGGCAGCCAGGTTGGGAGAGCAGGCAGCGGTGGTAGAGAAAGTGAATATGCACAGATGGCATCGCTTGTGGCAAAAGTCAACATGGTTGTTTGCATGATTTAATGATGAGTCTAGGAAGTGCCTGTGAATTTTGGGGAGGGGCAGATGGTACAGAATGAGATGTAGAGAAATGAGCGGACTGATGGAAGCAGCAGAGGGCCAGGGCAGGGGAAGCTTATCATTTTGGTGAGTGCCCCTATCATTATCAAAATCATAGTTCTAGGAGGGTAGCAGCTCCATTATAAAATCTAAAATTATAAATTTTCAAGGTGTATTCAGGACTGAGAGTGAGGGAGCTTATCTCTAGGGGGTGTTTCATTAGTGAAAATTGTACTGGACTCAATGTTGTGCGTGGGCTTCAGGGAGCTGTCTACTTTGGCTCACTGCCCACCTCTATCCCTTTCCACTTGTAAGCCCTGTTGTATCAGCCTTGCCCCACGGCACATGGGGCCAGATGTTTGAGTAGAGTTGGGTCTTTTGGGAGAAGAGACACACCTACACTCAGTCTAGTAGGGAATGCCCAGAATGTCTCAAGCCATGCTAGGTATGACTGAGAATAGGCAACCTCTGCTTTCCTTCTCTATTACCTTAATTAATTTCACCTGTGGTTGGATGGATGCACCATTTTCTGAGCAGGAATTCCATGGAGCAGGAGGTTTTGTGGCTGCCTTGTAGGATGGGCTATCTGCTTAGCAGTTTGAAAGTGAAGCCATTAAAAATTATTTAATCTCACTTCAAGGTCCAGAAGTGAGAAAGTTGACATTCTGACCTATGCCTGCACTGGGCACAGATGCCAAGATGACAGATGAGGGGTGAGAGGCTTTATCAGTAGGACATAGCAGAAATGACAGCGTTGGGCCTAAGATTTAAAAAGGCAAAGTAGTTTCCCTCTTTGTACTTTGGGGAGTCCTAAGTTGCTATGTAATGAGGAGAGGAGAGGCACAGAAGCTAGGACTTAAATCTTTGCATGGTCCAGCTGAGTCTACTCTCTGGTCAATGCTGCCAGTGTGCCAGGCAGCTGGTGAACCATCTGGAATGTTTCAGCCCAGTTAATACCCCTGGTATCTGAAGATGCAGCCAACATCACAAGGAGCAGAAGAATCATCCATCTGAGCCCAATCAGTGCACAGAATCGTGAGAGATAATAAAATAATTGTTGCTTTAAGTCACTAAGAATTGGGGTGGGATGTTGTGCATCCCAAAGGTAACCAAAGGTAACCAAAACTAGAGGCATATTCTTTATAATTTTATTTATTACAGAAGCTGGCAGATTATGACTCATAGACCAAATTTGACCCCACCACTGACCTTTCTTTTTTAATCATTTTTTCCTCAGCCCCATCTTCCACCTCTTACAACCACTCTGTTTCCTGTATCTATAAGATTTTTTTTTGATAACCATATGTAAGAGAGATCATACAGTATTTGTCTTTCTCTGACTTATTTCACTATTTTACCATGCTATCCATCCATGTTGTCACAAGTGGAAAGATTTCATTCTTTTTCCATAGATTTTTATGATACCTATATTTCTTTATCAATTGATTGACACTTAGGTTGTTACCCTGTCTTGGCTATTGTAAACAATGCTGCAATCAACACGGGGTGCAGATATCTTTTCAAATTTGTGTTTTCATTTTCTCTGGATAAATATACAGAAATTGTTAGATCATAGGGTAATTCCATTTTTAGTTTTTTTGGGAAACTTCATAACATTTCCCATAGTGGCTGCATTCCTACTGACACTCCCCTTTCTCCATGTTCTTGCCAGCACTTGTTATTTCTTGTCTTTTTGGTAATAGCCACTATAACAGGTGTGAGGTGATATGTCATTGTGGGTTTGATTTGCATTTCCTTGATGATTAATGCTGTTGAGCATCTTTTCATGTGCCTGTTGGCCATCCATACATCTTCTTTGGAAAAATTCAGATCCTCTGCCCATTTTTTAATAAGATTGTTTTTAAACTTATGAGTCTTATGTGTTTGTTGTGTATTTTCAATATTAGCTTCTAATCAAATACATGATTTGTAATTATTTTCTCTCACTCAGTAGATTCCTTTTTCATTTTGTTGATGATTTCCATTGCCATGTAGAAGCTTTGTAGTTGGTGTTGTCCCACTTGTTTATTTTGCTTTTGTTGCTTTTACTTCTGGTACCATATTTAAAAATCATTGCTAAGATCCATGTCAAGAAGCATGCCCCTTATGCTTTCTTCAGCAGTTTTATGGTTTCTGTCTTATATTTAAGTCTTCAATCTATTTTGACTTAATTTTTGTGTATGTTGTAAGATTGTGGTCCAGTTTCATTCTTTTGCATGTGGCTGTCCAATTTCCCCAACTGCATTTATTGAAGAGTTTACCCTTTCCTCATTGTCTATTCTTGGTTCTTTTGTCATAAATTAATTGACCATATAAGTGTGGGTTTATTTCTGGGCTCTCTGTTCTGTCCCATTGATCTATGTGTCTGTTTTTAAGCCAATACCATACTGTTTTAATTTTTAAAACTATAGCTTTGTAATATAGTTTGAAATTAGGGAGTATGGTACTTCCCTAATTAAAAAATGTAAAGCTTTGTTCTTTCTCAAGATTGCTTTGGCTATTTGAGGTCCTTTGTGTTTTCTTACAAATTTTAGGATTTTTTGTTCTATTTCTGTGAGAAATGCCATTAGGATTTTGATAGGGATTGCATTGAATCTGTAGAGTGCTTTGGGTAATATGGACACTTTAACAATATCAATTCTTCCAGTCCATGAGCATAGGGTATCTTTCCATTTATTTTTGTCTTTTTCAATTTTTTTTTAATGGTTTGTAGTTTTCAATATGCAGATCTTTCACTTCCTTGATTGAACTTATTCTAGGAACTGTCTTCCTTTTTATGCAATTATAAATGGGATTGTTTTTTAAATTTCTCTTTCTGAGAGTTTATTATGAGTGTAAAGAAATGCCACAGATTTTTTCCCCCGATTGCTTTATTTCTCTCTTTAATTTTGTCTTATAGTGATATAAAATATTTACATGGTTCCAAGATGAAATCTACAAAACAAATGATAGTCAAAGGAGTCCAGCTTCCATTGTTGTCCTTTACCCAATTCTCTTCCCTTCTCTATAGGTAATCAATTTTTTTTCTAACAGATTTTTGTGTATTGATTTTGAATCTGATCTTTATTGAATTTCTTCATTAGTTCTAACAGTTTTCTGATGTAGTCTTTAGGGTTTCTATTTATAATATCATGTCATCTGCAAATAGTAATATTTTAATTAATTAATTTTTTTTCCCTTTTTTTTTTTTATTGTTACTAAAATCTTTTTTTTCCAGTGTTTCAAGATTCATTCCCCATTCCCCACACCCAGTGTTCCACACTTTAGGTGTCCCCAGTACCCACCACCAGGCTCTCCCATCCCTCCACCCCCCTCCCTCCAAGTCCCTCAGTTTGTTTCTGTGTTCAAAGTCTCTGTTGTTTCGTTTCCCTCCCTAGATTACCCTAGTTCCCATTTGCTTTCCTTCTGTCACTGTCCTCCAGTTTGCCCCTCATGCACCGCAAGTAAGTGAGACCATGCGATACTTGACTTCCTCTTCTTGGCTTATTTCACTCAGCATAATCTCTTCCAGTCCAGTCCATGTTGCTACAAAAGTTGGGTATTCATCCTTTCTTTTTTATTTATTTATTTATTTATTTATTTATTTATTTATTTTTTATTGTTACTGAATTTTTTTTTTCCAGTGTTTCAAGATTTATTCCCCATTCCCCACACCCAGTGCTCCACACTTTAGGTGTCCCCAGTACCCACCACCAGGCTCTCCCATCCCTCCACCCCCCTCCCCCAAGTCCCTCAGTTTGTTTCTGTGTTCAAAATCTCTGTTGTTTCGTTTCCCTCCCTAGATTACCCTAGTTCCCATTTGCTTTCCTTCTGCCACTGTCCTCCAGTTTGCCCCTCATGCACCGCAAGTAAGTGAGACCATGCGATACTT
>PITA01024530.1:0-26098 GCA_004023965.1 Spilogale gracilis | reverse complement strand
GTAGGCAGGAGCTCCGCAGTGTAGATGAAGAACAGTGAGAACGAGGCCGCCAGGCTGAACTTTCCAAGCAGGATCATTAAGATTCTCATGGATCTCAGCCCTGTGGCCAGAGAAGGTGGCCACCTGAGCCTGTGGTGGGGGACGAGGGGCCACCCATCTGCTCGCCTTCCATCCCTCCCGGAAGGCAGCTGAGCCGCGTCGCCCCCACCCCACCCCCGCCCCCCACGTCAGCTGGTCAGCAGAGTCAGGTCCAGCCCGGCCAGAAGTTTGCATATCTGCAGTGAGAGAGTTGCTCACTCCATGACCTCTCAGCCCCCACACCTCTGCCTCCAAATTCTTGTCTTCCACACGCTCACCTGAGGCAGCTTCCCCTACCCCATGGCCTGCTCAGGGCCCTCCCACCTTCCCTTTCATCCTCTGCAAGGTGCAGGAACGTGGGCATGGGGGCCCAGAAGGGTTTGGTCCTGAGAGCCAGGATGCCCAACCCTGGGCGGCCAGACATGCGCACTGAGGGAGGAAGAGGAGGCAGAAAAGATCCAGGAAAGCCCATTCCTCAGGCTTGGTGAAGCCCAGAGAAGGCACCCTTGCTCACTGACCCGGAGGGGGCCCCTTGCAGCTCTTCCTCTGTGAGTTTCCACAGGCCCCAGCTGCTGTCCCCCTCCTCGCTCTGGCCCCAGCTCTTCTTGGCTCTGAGATGAAACCAGAGATCTAGTTGTATCTACTGGGGATTCTACTCCTAGTTTCTCTCACATTTAAGAGTTTTAAACATTTCTGTTTGTATAGGCCCACTTCTTACAAAATCCACCAAGAACAGCAACGTAAGAATGCATCTGTGACCCCATTTTGTTCTGGCTTCGTTACCACCGCCAGCATCTGGGAAAGGATGGGTCCCGGACAAGACACACATAAACACCCAAGCCCCCCGGGAACAGGAGGCAGGCCCTGGACGCGGCTTCCCTGCCCTGGCCCCAGCAGCCGAGGGCCCTCTCACGGTTAGCTCTGTGCTCAGCGCTCTGACTGAGCACTGACATTTCAACGTCCACATCCACAACTCTAGCCCTGTGACCTGGGCGTATTCGCGGTCCCAGAGCTCTCTGAAACTTTGAAACTATTGCTGCGTCTTCACCTCCCCCATCCCCCCACACCCACCCCCAGTTCCCTTGTCTAGTCCTGAGCAGAGGGGTGCTGTGCCCTCCTGGGAAAGAGAGGCCTCCCTGTAAGAATGTTCCTGAGAGCTTAGCCCTCTGTTACACTCAGTTCTCGGGGGCAGGTTATTTTTTCCTGGTGAAGGTCCAGGGAACAGACGTTTCCCAATCGGAGGCTATAGCTGAGAGGCAGGGCCTGGGGAACCACACGAGAATGATTCCTCGGGACAACACCCCTTCATCTTCCAGGTTTCTGAGAGAGCTCCAGGCCCAGTCCTGGGAGTCTCCCTGGAGGAGGGCAACGCTCCATAACGGGCACCAGTTCGGGAGAGCAGGAGAGCTGTGGGTGCAGCAGCTGACTCCCGGGGTGTCTTGTTGACCAAACAGGGCAGGAAAAAGGGGTCTAAGGAAGCAGGAAGGCTGGGGGAGGGCGCCGAGGGGGGCGTGAGCCATACCTGAGGGGAGGATAAAGACAAGCAAGCACATCAAGGAGCCTAGGAAGAGAGTCACAACCAAGCTCCACCTCCTCCCGAACTGCTCAAGGAGAAAGATGCAACACAGCCGGGCGGGCACCTCCATGAGGCCAGGGATCACTTTTATCAAGTAGATGTTCACGTCCAAATTCTTCAACTTGAAACTCAACATAAAATAACTGTAACCCACAATAAACCTGAAATGAAGCCAGGAGAGAGACAGAGAGAGAGAAAGAGACAGCAGACAGGGCAGGAATAAAGATGGGGCAAAGACAAAAGGAGCAGGGTAGGAACAGGGGACAGAAGTACACACAGAGCTCTGGATCGTAGTCAAGCCAGCGTCCTCGGGCCTTGCCCCCCTGCAGCCTGCCCATCCCCGCACCAGCGCTTCCGGCTGGTTCTGCGTGCAGTCCCTGCTGCCCAGTCCTGGGTACTCACCACACACAGCCCATCACCAAGATCACCTTGAGGAGGTGCTTATTGCTAGAGAAGTCCAGGACAGAGGCCTTAGTCACCTTCTTTCCAGGCAGCTGCAGCTATAGGACAAGCAGGACTAGCCAGAGAGCAGACCGAGACCGCAGCGTGCTCCCCAGCACCCCAGGACCTCACCCCCCCTGCAATTCACCCCCACCCCCACCCCTGGGCCAGCTTGGTCTCTGATCTTCTGCGAGCAGGGTTTGATTTTGCTGTCACCATTGTCTTCGAGTGGTGGACTGGGGGCAGCCTCTGGGCAGAGGTCCCAGGAGGAAGGCAGAGACGCCTCCACAGCCCCTGCCCTGGCCGCACTCCAGGCCCAAGGCCTCCTACCTTGTCTAGCAGACTTAAGGGGATGATGTTCCTGTTCACACAGGCCGCATAGTGCAGCGTCTTCTTGGCTTCCTCCAGCTTCCCTTTCATTAGCAGCCACCGCGGGGACTCCGGCAGGATCCTGTGTGGCCCAGCCTTCTTAGCCATCCTTCTAAGATGCCCCAGAGGCCTCCAACGTGAGGCGACATGGATATTGGAGGTGCCTCTGCCCCTTGCTGGCAGCTAGCCCTTCTCCAAGCCACCACAGCCCCCACTGCCGCTCTGGCACCCCAGACCCTGGCTGCCTCTGCCCTACAGCTTCTCCCCGCTCCGCTACCTGCACGGGCTCTCTATCCTTCTGTCTCAGGGCTCCGCCCCACCTGCCCAGGCACGCTGAGCAGCGCCCTCTGTTAGGGCCCCATTCTCATGGTCGGCATTTCTCCTGCTCCCTCTCTGTCTCCTAACAGTCTAGAGGACGGGGGGACGGTCCCCTCTGTCCCACCCCCTCCCCTGTCACATTGCCCACTGCCTGTGACCTCAGAATAACAGCGGTGCCCCAGTTCTTCCCGACCCCCCAGGCTGTCAGAGGCCGCACAGGTGGACATACGATGTGCCCAGGCATGTGCTCGGCGCTCTTACATATAAAGAAGGCGGTTTAATCCCTGCCCAACCCCGGACCTAGTATGATTATCCCCATTTTATTCCCAGCCTCAAAGGGTACGGCCTTGCCCAAGATCACAGAGGCAGAGGGGGTACGGACCTCAGTGCCCTGATGAGGCAGGCACTCTTTACAAACTATGCCATCAGCCCCCCTGACTTCTCGCACCCCCCCAACACCCTCCATCCAGGCCCTGGCCCGAACTCCGTGACCTGGACACTAGGGGAGCTTTCTTCTCCCCGCCTGCCTGCTCCTGCCCTCCGCTAGGGGCCAGCAGGCAGCACTCCCTGCCATCCTGCAGGGTAAGGCTTGGGAACGCTCCTAAAGAAAGTCACCCAACTGGGACTTCTTCAAAAAGATGAGAGATTGAGCAGATGCCCACTCTAAACTAGAGGGAAGGAAATGGATATGAACAAAGAGAGTGGGAGAGAGGACGGGTGGAAGAAAGATTTAACAAACGTACACACAGCCTGAAAGTGGGGGGAGGCAGGGCGGCGGCCACATGGCAAGGCACCGCACGTAGCGAGGGGACCCTGAACACCCAGTCCCCTGATATGGGACTCCGGTTCCCTCTGTAGTTTGCACCCAGAGCCTAGGGCAGGCTGAGGACAAACACAGGGGAACGGAGTGGAAGTCCCCTAATGATGACAAGAGTCCCCACTGCCAGCCCCACTGGGGAACAAAACAACCTGAGCGAGCTGATGCCATGACCTTGGGATCCCTCAAAGAGAGGACACCTGCCGTTTGGTCACCAAGTGGTAATGGTGCTCAAAGTGTGGTCAGTGGACCAGCAGCATCAGCCTCCTTCTGGGAACGTGTTAGAAATGCAGATTCTCGGGCCCCACCCCAGTCCTGCTGATTGAGACCCTCTGGGGGGCAAAGCCCAGTCATTGATGTCTTAACCAGCCCCAATGTGATCAATTCTGCTGCTATTAGAAGTTCGAGATGCATTGCCCTGCAAGATTACCAGGCAATCGGCTTCTGTTCACGCCATCCCATTAGCAAGCCTCTTAGTAATTTGCTCTAAAAGATGAAAGGATGATCAATAGTCACCAAATGTTGAAAGAAAGAAAAAAATGACCTCTGAGTGAAAAAGGGGCCAAAATAATCAAGCAGGAAAAAAAAATTACTCCAGAGGACACAGATAAAGTAGGGAGCGGGGGGGGGGGGAAGAAAACTCTAACTTGTATCCCCCAAAACATTTGAGAAGGTTTTGCAATTTTATTTTCATAGTACAAGTTTCAAATGCTATTGAGAAAATAATAAAATGAGAATGAGGAAGAGCAGGGTAACTGAACAGGACATGGGAACTTTTGCCTTGGAATTTCTGCAGATGTTACAAGGCCATTAACAATGACTGATAACCTTGCATTCTAAAGAGAGGCGTTACCACATTCAGGATAGGATCCACTAAAATAACAACAACAACAACAATAATAATAATAATAATAATAATAATAATAATAATAATAATACTACAAAACAGCAAAGCAGCCACCTCCCCCGGCCACCGAGAGAGGCTGGAAATTTCTAGTTCGTGGTAGTGAGACTCTCTTCTCCTCCCCAGGTTGCTTTCATCTATTCAAACCTGGTGAAGGCAACCACATAGGAGAAAGGGAGTCTGCCCTCCCACTCTTTGCCTGCAGCTTACTGATTCAGAAATGAGGGAGCTGCTCTGTACTCCAGGCAGTCATTTACTGGGGGAGTTAATTCACATGCCCTCGTGTTGGAGGGTCTATGCAAACCCAGAGATGGGGGGGACTCTCCCCCACATCCAAATATGGTCAGGCAGGAAGTCGGTGGGAGCCACCCACAGGGCATGCTGGGGGGTGAGGATGGTGAAAGTCGTTTTTTTTGCCAAGTGGACTCCGCTATCTTGAAGTCACCGGGCACGCCAGGGCGAGGAGACCTCTGCAGAGAGTCTATGGGTGAACTGCCAGAGATGGGGTGCGGAGAAGTCAGGAAGACCGTGCCTGGAGCATTAGAAAACACCAACTGGACCCCTGAAGACCCACACGTGGGCCCCGAAAAGCACTGGCCTCCGAACATCTGCCCTACAGAGGACACTGACCACCGGAAACAGTCGCACGCTTGTCTCTTTCTCTGGTGCCCTAGCCGCTGCCCAGGACCTGGAAGATCAGAGCAGATTAGACAAAGGAGGAAGGGCAAAGGTCAGAACCCTCTCAGAGCTGGCTGGCCACCAGGGAGGATCTGTGAACTAGATGAAAGATCAGATTTTAAACGGGACTAGACTGCATTTTTTAATGCTTCAAAGTGCATCTGAATGACCCAAATGAGACTTTTTCTTACAACTAAGAATGACTGTAAAAAGGGGGGCGCCTGAGTGGCTCAGTCAGTTAAACGTCTGACTCCTGATTTCCGCTCAGGTCATGAGCTTGGGGTGCTGAGATCAAACCCTGCGTAGGGCTCATCACAGACTCTGCTTGAGATACTCTCTCCCCCTCTCTCTGCCCCTCTCCCTACTTGCTCGCTCTCTCTAAAATAAATAAATAAAAACTTTAAAAATTATATATATATATACATATTTAAAGATTTTATTTACTTATTTGTCAGACAGAGAGAACACGTGAGCACAAGCAGGGGGAGCAGCAGGCAGAGGGAGAAGCAGGCTCCCTGACGAGCAAGGAGCCTGATGCCAGACTTGATCCCAGTACCCTGGGATCATGACCTGAGCCAAAGGCAGACGCTTAACTGACTGAGCCACCCAGGCATCCCAATAAAAAAAATCTTTGGAAAAAAGAAAAAAAGAAAAAGAATTAACTATAAAGAGAGGGAACCTGTCCAAGATATTGTCAAGTGTCAGGGAAGGAAGAGCTGATAGGGCATGTCTGAAGAAAAATGTATTCCATTCAATGAGCCGTCTACTTACAGAACGGAGAACTATGCAAGTATCTACCAGAAGAAAGAGCTAAGAGTCCACAGTATGACGGCTTCTAAGGAAGAAACTGGGGGAGCTGAGGGGAGCTGAAATTGTTGACTTATTTTTCACCACAAGCCTTTTGGTATCACTTAAGTCTTTAACCCACATGTGTCTACTGCTTTTTTAAAGAAAAGTTTTAAGGTCAAGCCAACAACACTATTTCCTAGCTCCCACAATAGACTCATGCCACCTGGCATCAGCGGGGCTGAGTACACACCTGGGAAAGTCGATGACTTCCAAAGGTGGTCGCCAGCTTCGGGATTTGGAAGGTCTCCAAGCCACCTACATCCCCTCACTCAACAGGTAACACCACCTTTTATAATCACAATGTATGCGGCGCCGCTGGTAAAACTCCGAAGGACACAGGCTGAGTCAAATCCCAGGTGCACACTCTTGCGGCTGGGTAGCCTTGGGCAAGTCATTTTGAGTGTCTGAAGCTTCATTTCTCCTCTCACCCCAACCCCTTCAGCCCCCAGGATGTGAGGGCTGAAAAGATTAAACATGATGATGTCAAGGTGAAACTGAACCTTTCTCCACACAGAACTGCCGGACCTTACCCAGGTGACTTCTGTCTCTTCCTGCCACGCTCTATCTGCTTTCTCTTCCTTCCCTCTCCCATCACATGTCCCTTCCTAGCTTGGGGGTCTCAGGTTCCTGTCTGTGACACCCCACAATTCAGAACACCACATATTCTACCCTGACTGTCTTTGCTGCCCAACCACGTCATCACTTTCCCCCCGGACCACCTCAGCCCAGCGCTGTGGAAAGAGTCGTCTCCTGGAAGGCTCCATTTTTCAGGGCCTCGTCTTTCCTTAAGCCTCTGCCACTCCACTGAAGCCACGTCAGGGTCACGAAGGCCAGCAGACTCTTCCCCAGCATCACCTTTCTTGCCTTCAGCCCTGCCTTTCAACATTTTGCCTTCTGATTGTTCTGACTACTTCTCTGACATCTCCCACAGCATCTCCTCTGATGGGTAATAATGTTCGGGTTGCAGAGGCTCTGCCCTGGGCTCTTTCTCATTTCATCCACACACATCTTCTCCAAGGAAAATTCCACGCACTCCACCCCTTCAAGGACCCTCCAGACGCCTCAACTTCCAGCCCATCAGACCCATCGCCACGCATGCCCCGTTTGCTCACCAGATATAGGAGATGAGGGGGAACACAGGCGCCCCACCCAACAGAAACAGCAACCGCCAGTGGGAGAGGCTGTAGGCAAGCCCGTTCAGGAACATGATTCCCACAGACAAAAAGCAGTGTTCCAGGATGATGGCGTGGGCCCGGTGCTGGCCCATTAGCCACTCTGTAACTGTTGGAGGCCAAGAGGACAAAATCATGGTCAGCTCAGGGTCCCCAGAGCCACCCAGCCTGCTGAGATGCCCCAGCCCTGCCTAGGACAGTTCAATCTGGGTGAAGGTTCTTCTGCCGGAGGTCAACAGTACTTCGAAGCCGGAGTGCCTCTGTGCGCCCCCTCGAACACGTCCTAGGCCCCTTGCCTGACCTCCCAGTCGCACATAGAGCCTCCAGTCTCTTCTTGACCTCGGTGCTCCCTCTCAATACCTCCTGCCCGACCACATGTATCTCTCCTAGAGATGGCCCATTTCTGGGCACAACTCACACGTGGCCTGACACGTGGTGAGACAAGGAGTCTTTGCCCTTATCTTTGTTCTTAGTGCCTCAGGGCTTTGTGGTCCACTAGGCCCAGGGCTCTGTGAGGAAGCCAGTTCCCTTGCACAGGTTCCAAGGAGAAGCGGTCTCCTGCCAGGGAACCCCGAGCTCGCCAGGCCACGGAAGCCGTAGGCTGAGCGAGTGTGCGGGCCCCTGGGGCTGTGGCATGCCGCGGGCCTGGCTGAAATCCCGGCTCCTCCGTGCAACCGTTCTGTGACCCTGAGCAAGCTGTTGGACTCCCTGAGGCTCAAGCACCCTTCTCTGCTAGAGGGGTAATGGAGAGAGTGCCTCCAGAAGAGAATGCTGGCACGATGCCAGGAGACAGTACATAGAGAGGGCTTAGCACCGGCCCGGGGCCTTCTGAGGGGCTCTAAGCCATGTGGGGGAGACGCAAGAGGTATGATGGGGGAATGTGCAGGGTCCGAGGGGGCCAGGATGGAGGATGAGGGTGGAAGGGCCGTCTGAGCGCAGATTGCTCAGCATCTCCAGGACGCTGCGAATGGAAGCTCCTCCCTCCACTGCCAGCCTACAGGCTACTAGGCCCCAGCTCTTACTAGCCCTGCTGCTCCCTTTATGTATGTGCCAGCCCCGCCCCCGCGCAGCCCCGCCCCTCGGGGCGGTCCTCCCCAGACCCCGCCCCCGGAGCCCCACCCCAGCCTGGTGACTGGCCCTCACCTAAGCACACGCTGCTGATGGAGTAGCACACCAGGGCCTGGGACACGCCAAAGCGGAAGAACAGGTACTGCTGAAAGGTGGTGACGAAGGCTGCCCCGAAGCCAAAGACGGCCAGCCCCAGCAGCGATATCAGGATGGTGGGGTAGCGGCCCAGCCTGCGGGCATCCAAGGGACCTCCGTGGCCGGCCCAGCTGGACACCCGGCGCGGGTCCTGAGCCATCCGTAGGCCTCCAGAGTGCCCCTGCCCTCGCCTCCTGCAGCTTGAGACTGTAGCTCAGAAATGCCCACGAGGAGGAGGCAGGGGCTTCCAGGGACCAGAGGGAACTCCCCAACACTCACTTGTCACTTAGGAACCCAAAGATGAGGGATCCTATTAGGAGGCCAGCCGTGAACATGGTCTGCACGCCTTCAGTGTTCCGGTCCTTGCCACATACCAAGTCAAACTGGAGGTTTGTAATTACACAGGTTTGGATACAGGCCTCTACCCAGGATCAACCTTCTGGTTCTAGAGACTGAGCCTACAGCCCTCCACACCCTCTACCACCACCTCCCTTCTCCGCATGCAGGAGGAAGGAGAAGAAGCCTTTAGGCAGAAGAAGCCTGGGACGGGGACAGGCGGTCGTGCCTGTGCCCCTCTTGCATCTGGCAGACCCTAGGAGTGAGGCCTGGAGAGGGGACCAGAGGCGCAGGCCAAAATGGGGAATGGCTGGCAATGTGACTGAGCAGAGCCTGGAATCCCTGAAGACCTTTTCCCAGATACAGATGTCGGGGCCCCAGCCTAGAGAGTCATAATTGGGCAGGTCTGTGAGGTGAGGGGCTCAGGCTACAGCTCGGGCGGAGAAACCCTGTAAGAGGTACCCGATCCAAGTTTCTTCTTGCCCCAGTTCTCTGTCCCGTGTGAGTTCAGACAGAGGGCAGAGCCACAACTACGGAGCAATTTCTTGGACAGACGGCAATCCTCCCAGCTGACGTGGGCCTCAACACCCACGTCAAGGCTAGCTTCTGGCTAAGACAGGTGAGGCGAGACCCAGACAGCTGGGGCCCTGCATTGCTGCCCTGCCTCTGCCTCTACAAGGCCACCATGGACAGCTGCTTCCCCATCCTGAGCCTCATTTTCCCCACTGTTCGGTGAGGGCGAGGGCACATCTCTGGGCCTGTGGGGTACCTATAGGCAGCTCAGGAGAAGGCCCACCTCATTGACCAGTGATCGCTCCTTGGCCTCAGGATAGATCCACCCATCTTGGCATGACTCTGTTTGGTTGAGGCCAAATTGGATAATGGATTCCAGATCCCAGGCCACAGGCAAGTACATGAGGCATGTCTGGAAATTGCCGTTGGGTTCTCGGGGCAGGGTCAGGTTCAACTGCTGAGCCTCTGACAGGTTGGGCTCCACTGCTAGTATCCAGCTGGTGTTGCAATAGGGCTTCTGGGCTTTGAACATTAAGATGTCAGCAAACATGAAGAAGGCCACCAGCATGTTGGGGATGAAGGTAAGGGCCACCAGCCTTCGCTGGAATGCGCCAAACTCCCCCACCACATCCAAGATGTTGGCAAACTTGTTATCCTGCTGGGTGTCTGTGCCTCTCAGTCTGCGTAACAGCATCTCCAGAGACGGGGACCAGGCGCGTTCTGGGGCCTCAAGCTGGTTCGAGTTTGTGGAAGGATGGTGGGATCTGTGCTTTAAGTTGCAGTTGTTTTCTGTTGCCATCTGTTCAAAGAAAGGATGCAGCTTAGTCTCTGCTGACCCCACTTCCCCAGACGTCAGAGGCTAGCAGGGGAGTCACTAACCAGAAGTTCGGATTCCAGCCTTGATGTTCTCTGTAGTTCACTCCTTCATGTGTGAAGTTTCTTTGTTAACATTATTTGTTCCCCAGGGGCCCCACCCATCCCTGACTTTCATTGCACTTAGCATTTTGAAAATGTTTTAGAAAATGCTGTGTTTCCGTTCTCATGAATACGTTCCGAGGAGCTTTCTCTCCCACGACTTCCCCACAACTGAAATTTTGGTTAGATGGACAGGCAGGCACTTCCAGTCTTACAAAAGGTAGGAGAGATCTCCAGGGGAGATTCTTCAAAAAAAAAACAAGACATCTGGGTCAGGAGTAGCCAGGTGAGCACAGAAACGGGAAGCCAGGCCTGGGGCATCAATGGTGGAGAGGTGTAGAACAGCACAGAGCCTAACTGGAAAGGGCGGGTACGTGGGACGGAGAGGGAGACAGCAATAGTGACGGTAAGGATGTTAAGCAGATCAAGCAGAGAGTTCAAAAGGAAAGGTTCTGAAAGTTGCGAGAAGGCAACCCATTCTGAGTCAACAGAAACAAGAACCAGCAGCTCCTGACTGCAGATGTTGAAACTGTCAGATGCAGAGTTTATAGAAACGCTACCGTGCAACTGTATCAAAGACACGAAAGTCATAATTACAAGATGAACTCACAACAGTAATCGGCAAAAAGACGGAAGACACTGAACTTCTAAAATGGAAACACTGAAAGGAAAAAAGCTGAGTCAGATTTGACACAGAATTAGCACACCGGACACACAGCCGAAATGTGAAAGAGAGGCAAAGGGACTTGGGTGACACAAGGTTTACCACGCATCCAGTTGGAGGCCCAGTAGGAGAAATGGAGAAGCAAAATTTAGAGATAAAAGCAATACACTTTCTAAAAACTCAGAAAACATGAACCTATAGACTCAGGAAGCAGCATATCCCAAACAGGATCCACAAAAAAGAAACTCACAGTCATGCATATCGTAATAAAGCTGCAGAACGGCAGTGACAAAGGTCTTCGAAAATGTCTAGAGAGAAGACAGGTCACTGACAAATGAGCGGTGTGGTGTTCGCAGACTTCTGTTAAGAAACAAGAGTTGTTAAGCAACAAGGAAACCAGAAGAGAGTGAAAGTCTTTAGGAAAAAAAAGAAAATAATAGCCAATCTAGAATTGTTGACTCAGCAAAATTATCTGTCAAGAACTAGGGCAAAATAAAGTCCATGGTAGCTACTCAGACATTGAGAGAGCAGTCATGTAAGAGACCTGATTTAACAGAGTTTCTAAAGAACGAGAAGGAGGGAAACTATCTCGGGAGGACAGCCTCAGGTGCCAATAATGAGCGATCAAACATGGTGAACGTGTAAGCAAATCCAACTATTGATTGTATTAAATCATAAAAAACCCTGTTTGTGGGGGGCGGAGGTTGAATGAGGGGCAACAATAATATATGTCAGGAGGGAGACAATCTGAGCCAAAGTAACCTATAGCCTTTCTATTGCTTAGGGTGAAGGACAAAGAAACCAAGCCTTCAAAGGTATATTTGCATGTTAAATGTCAAGGACAACCATTCCAGTGATATACCTAGAGAACAGTAGTGGGGAAAGGTAGACTGAAGGGAAAAACAAATACAAACCCTCAATCCGAAAGAAGTCAAGGAAAGAGAAAAAAATGAAAAGAAGCCGAAAAAGCAGATGACAGTAATTGAGATTGGAGAAATGAGACACAATACACTGATGATCACTGGTTAAAAGAGATGGTTGGATTGAGCCTTTTAATTAATTAATTAAATAGAGAGCAGGTGGTGGGTCAGAGGGAGAGGGAGAATCTCAAGCAGACTCCCCACTGAGTGTGGAGTGGGACTTGAGGCTTCTCTCACGACCCTGGGATCATGTATGACCTGAGCCAAAATCATGAGTTGGACACTTAACTGACTGAGCCACCCAGATGCCCAATGGATTAAGCCTTTTTTTTTTAATGACTCCTTTCCTTTTCTTTTTTTCCAAAGATTTTATTTATTTATTTGGCAGAGAGATAGACCACAGGTAGGCTGAAAGGCAGGCAGAGGGAGAGGAGGAAGCAGGCTCCCTGCTGAGCAGAGAGCCCAACGCGGGCCTCGATCCCAGGACCCTGAGATCATGACCTGAGCCGAAGGCAGAGGCTTCAACCCACTGAGCCACCCAGGTGCCCTGGATTAAGCCTTTTAAAAGTTAAGCTCATACGCTGTTTTTATAGAGGATGGTCAGTATTTTCCAGTTCTTCCAGAACATTCCCAGTTCACATCCCTTGTGCTGGTATAGTGACTCATAGTGTCTCCTTCACTTCTCATAAGAGTTTTGATTTGCATGACATTTTGGTCGCCCTGTGAGAAGGCACATATAAAGAAGCATGAAAGGCTGATGGTAAGAGAATTGGAAAAGTTCTATTAGGTAAGTGCCTGGGTGGCACAGTTGATTAAGTGACTGCCTTTGGCTCAGGTCCTGATCTCAGGGTCCTGAGATTGAATCCTGCATAGGGCTGCCCACTCAGTGGGGAGACTGCTTCTCCCCCTACTTGTGCTCGCTCTCTCAGTTAAATAAATAAAATCTTTGAAAAAAAAAGTTCTGTTAGGCAGTCATCAAAAGAAAGCTAATTTAGCTGTATTATTACCAGACAAAAAGATAAAGTATCACTTGAATAGAGAGATTCATTATCTAAATGTTAATTTTAAATATATATGAACCTGATAAATGTCTTCAAATATATAAAACAATAATGGGAATAACTAACAGGAGAAATAGACAGCTCTGAAATTATAATGAGAAATTTCAGTGCATCTTTTCCAAGGGTCAAATATACAAAACCTTAGCAAAGATAATTTGAATAACACAATTAATGAGCTTTTTCTATTGACCATTTGTAAAGTTCTGCATCTAATCAGAGAATACACATTTTTCTCATGCCTACTTAGAACACTTATAAACCTTTATCAAGTAACAGGGAAGAAAGCAAGCCACAACAAATTTCAAAGTATAGTCAGAAATTGTCTTTTGAGAGCCACACAATCAAAAGTCACTAACAAAGAGTTTAATAGCTTAATTTGGAATTCTTGTGTATGTCACATACATTTGTAATGCAGTCATAGTTATTTGTTAGTCTGCCTTCCATTCAGGGATCCCTGGGTCTCCTAAATGATTTCCTAAAAACTTGTATATGTTAAGGTTCACCCTTTGCTCTCTCAAATCCTATGGGTTTCAACAAATGCATATGGTCATGCATCCACTAGGACACCATAGAATATCATACAAGAATTGCACTACCCTAAAAAAATTTTTCTGGGTTGCACCTACTAAGCTCTTTTCCCTCCCCTCGTACCGTTGGCAACCACTGGTCTTTTTACTGTATATCTTACCTTTTCCAGAATGTTACATAGCTGGAATCACACAGTAGATAACTTCTCAGACTGGCTCCTTTCACTTAGCAAGATGCACTTTAGGGGTCTTCCATGATTTTTCATGGCTTGATAGGTCTTTTTTATATCATTGAATAATACTGTACTTTATTCACTGACCACAGTTCATTCATTCATTTATTGATGAACATCTTGGTTGTTTCTAGTGTTTGGCAATTATGAATAAAGCTGCTACACAGTTGTGTGCGAGTCTTTGTGTGAACTTAGTTTTCAGATTAGTTGGGTGAGCACCTAGGAACATGGGTGCTGCACCATAGGGTAAAACTATGTTTAGCTTTGTGAAAAACTGCCAAACTGTCTTCCAAAGTGGCTGTGCCATTTTCCACTCCACCAGAAAGGAGTGAAAATGATCGTTTCTCTGCATCCTTATCAGCAATTGGGGGTGTTAGTTTACTGGGTTTTAGTTATTTTATTTCTTTTTAAAGATTTTAATTATTTATTTGACAGAGAGAGAGCAGAAGTAGGCAGAGCAGGAGGGAGAAGCAGGTTCCCTGCTGAGCAGAGAGCCCGGTGATGCGGGCCTTAATCCCAGGACCCTGGGACAAAGGCAGACACTTAACCCACTGAGCCACGGAAGTACCCGGATTTTAGTTTATTGATTTTTAATTTTTTTATTTTTTAAAAAGATTTTATTTCTTTATTTGACAGAGAGATCACAAGTAGGCAGAGAGGGAGGCAGAGAGAGAGGAGGAAGCAGGCTCCCTAGTGAGCAGAGAGCCCAATGCGGGCCTTGATCCCAGGACCCTGAGATCATGACCTGAGCTGAAGGCAGAGGCTTAACCCACTGAGCCACCCAGATGCCTTTTATTTATCTTTTTTAAAAGATTTCATTTATTTATTTGACAGAGAGAAACACAGCGAGAGAGGGAACACAAGCAGGGGGAGTTAAGAGAGGGAGAAGCAGCTTCCCATTGAACTGATGTGGGGCTTGATCCTGGGACTCCGGAATCATGACCTGAGCTGAAGGCAGATGCTTAATGACTGAGCCATCCAGGTGCTCTGCTCATTTTTAATTTGGGATGTTTGTTTTCTTATTGTTGAGTTTTGAGTTCTTTGTATATTTTGGATACAAGTCTTTTTATTAGATATATGTTCTACAAATTTTTTCTTGAGCCTGTGGCTTGCCTTTTTATTCTTGTAATAGCATCTTTTGCAGAGCAGAAGTTTTTAATGTTAATAAAGTCTAATTTAACACTTTTTTCTTTTATATATTCTGTTTTCAGTGTTGTACCTAAAAGTTCATTAACAAACCCAAGATTACCTAGATTTTCTCCTGTGTTTTCTTCTAGACATTGTATAGTTTTGGGCGCCTGGGTGGCTCAGTGGGTGAAAGCCTCTGCCTTCAGCTCAGGTCATGATCTCGGGGTCCTGGGATTGAGGCCCACATCCAGCTCTCTGCTTGGCAGGGAGCCTGCCTCCTCCTCTCTCTCTGCCAGCCTCTCTGCCTGCCTGTGATCTCTCTTTCTTTGTCAAATAAATAAATAAATAAAATCTTAAAAAAATATATGTAGGGGCGCCTGGGTGGCTCAGTTGGTTAACCAACTGCCTTCGGCTCAGGTCATGATCCTGGAGACCCAGGATCAAGCCCCACATGGGGCTGTCTGCTCTGCGGGAAGCCTACTTCTCCCTCTCTCACTCCCTCTGCTGTGTTCCCTCTCCAGCTGTGTTTCTCTCTGTCAAATAAATAAACAAAATATTTTTTAAAAATATTTTTTAAAAAAGATGTATAGTTTTGTGTTTTACATTTAAGCTTATGATCTAGAGAATTCATTTTTGTAAAGGGTATGAAATCTATGTTTAGATTAACTTTTTTGCCTACGGACATTCAATGATGATAGTGCACTTACATTACAGGAAAGACTATCATTACAGGAAAGACTATCCTTTCTCCATTGAATTGCCTTTTCATCTTTGACTAGTTGACTATATTGACATGAGTCTACTTCTGGGCTCTATTCTCTTCCATGGCTTTATGTTATCTATTGTACTGCCAATACGATGCCAGTTTGATTATGGGAGCTTTGTAGAGTAAGTCTCTAAATCAGGTACTGGGAGTCCTCCAACGTTGTTTTTCTTAACTATTGCGCCTTGAACATACAACCTTGAACATAAGAGTCACATGCTCCACTGACAGAGCCAGGCAGGTGCCCCTAGCTTGCTGTTGTGTGTGTGTGTCTGTGTGTGTGTGTGTTTTAAAGATTTATTTGTTTATTTGGGGGGAGGGGCGATTGCAAACAGGGGAAGTGGCTGAGGGAGAGGAAGAGAATCTCAAGCAATTTCCCTCCTCAGCACAGAGCCAGACACAGAGCTTGGTCTTATGACCCTGAGATCATGACCTGAGCTGAAAGCAAGAGTTGGACACTCCGCTGAGCCACGCAAGCACCCTTCCAGCTTGCTGTATTTTTTATTGATATTTGTGTTGAACCTATAGGTCAGGTTGGAAAGAACTGACACCTTAATAATAGTATTGGGTCTTCTGATCCATGGACATGGAATATATCTATCTATATATCTATATTTATATTTTTAAGTTTTATAAATATACACATCTAAGTTTTAAAAAATTTATGAATAGTCCAGAAGTTAAAAAAGAGATCACAATGGAAATTTTAATGTATTTATAAATGAGTCGTAGTGAATGAAAACATATTAAAACTTGTAGGTGGTATAAAAAGGTGGTACTTGTAGAAATAGCTTCAGCTACTTTATAATAGAAAATCAGAGGAGCACTTGGGTGGCTCAGTCATTAAGCATCTGCCTTCAGCTCAGGTCATGTTCCTGGAGTCCCAGCATCGAGCCCCGCATTGGGCTGGCTACTCGGCAAGAAACCTACTTCTCCCTCTCTCACTCCTATTGCTTGTGTTCCCTCTCTAGCTGTGTTTCTCTCTGTCAAATAATTAGATAAAATCTTTTTTAAAAAAGAAAGAAAGAAGAAAGAAAATCAGAAAGACTGAAAATAAATAAGATGCCCATGATATAAAGTGTGAGAGGCAGGAAACCAGTAGAATAAACCCAAATAAGTAAAGGAAGGAAATAATAAAGTTAAGACAGAAATAAATAGAAATCAAAAATAATGAGAATCAACAAAGTCCAAAATTGGTTCTTTAAACAGAGGAGTAAGTTAGACACACCCCTGGTGAAATTAAATAAAAAAAATTTAAAAACGAAGCACAATAAAGTCTTTTATATAAGCAAAAAGGAATATAAAGACTCGGGAAGATTGAAAATATTAACTATATGCTAACATCAACTTTATGTCAACGAATTTGAAACTTAGATGAATTAAATTCCTAAGACAAAATGAATTCAATAGACTCAAGAATAAATAGAAAGCCATACAAGTTCTACAATGATGAAAGAAATGCAACAAGGGTGCCTGGATAGCTTAGTCAGTTAAGTTGTCTGACTTTTGATTTTGGGTTTTGGGTCAGGTCATGATCTCAGGGTCTTGGGATGGAGCCCCACATCTGGCTCTGTGCTCAATGGGGAGTCTGCTTCAGATTATCTCTCTCCCTCTGCACAGCAACCCCCCATCTCTCTCTTTCTCTTTCTAAAAAAAAATAATAATAATAAAATAAAATTTTTTTTAAAACAAGAAAGAAATGAGAGCAGAAATTAAGAACTTTTTCTTAAAGAAAACAGCAGTCCCAAAATGTCCTATGGGAAGTCTACCAAACTATTATGTAACAGATCATTTCCGTGTATACAATTGTTTTTCAGGGAATAAGAAGAGAGAGAGACTTCCCAATCAGTCTCACTTCAATAACAAAACCAGAGAGCTATAGTACAGCAATGGAAATTATAGATCCATTTCATTCATAAAAATATGTTCTAAGTACAATGTTAATAACTCAAAGTTGATGGTGTATAAAGGGGGAATAATATATACCACAGTCAGGTCAGTTTTAAACTAGGAATAAAAAGACAGTTTTACTTTTGGAAAATATGTAAATGCTTACTGTATTAAGTTGAGAAAGTAGAATAGAGAAAATACAGTATAAAAGTATGTAATATGTAAGTACAGTATTAAGTAGAGAAAAGCCATATGATCATGTTTAGAGGTGCAGAAAATGCATTTGATAAATTCAACACTGATTCATGATTTTTTGTAAATCCTAGAAAAAATTACAATCTCTATGAAAATCCCATAAAGGGAACCCACCCACACCCTCCAATTATCCTAAAATGGGGAAACATTAGAATTGTTTGCTTTAAAAATGAGTGAGAAGACGGAAGTGTCCACAGTCATGTATTTAACATTATATGGGTAGCCCTAGTCAGTGCAATGAGATAAAGAGAAATTAAAAGCATAAAGATTGGAAAGAAGAAAATAAAACCCCAAAGAATCTACAAAAAATTAGAAACAAAAGGAGAAATTATCAAACTGAGTATAATGTGCATACATAAGAGTCGATTACATGCCTGTAAACCTAAGGCCATTCAATTTGTAAAAATAAACCATTTTAATGGGAAAATGTTCAAGTTCATTTGAAATTAGAGAAATGCAAACTACAACAATGCTAAGAATATTTTTTACCTATCGGATTGACAAAAATTAAAAACTATGACCACACATTTTGTTGATGAGACTGGGGAAACAAATTCCCATTGTTGATGGGAATGCAAACTGGTACCAAACTTCTGAGGGACAGCTGGGCAATGCCCAACACGCAGGGGAGCTAAGCCAGCTGCCCCGAGTCGCTTAAATCTTGCGCGTTCTCATAGTACCTGCGTGTGGGACTGGTTTTCAGCTGGCTTCTGGGAATTGTGCCATGTGCTACAAATTGATAAGAATATTTCACATACTTGGAACTTTGGACCACGTTGTACTGGCCTATCTACGTCGTCTGTGCCTTATGGGGAACATCTCCTTCCTTCCTAAGGTCTGAAACTGAGTCATGAAGTTTCAGTAACAGCAGTTAATCATGAAGGTACTTTGTGCTTATGTGACCAATCCCCACTCCCCGCAGTAAAAACCCTTAACTCAGGCTCAAGGAAGGTTTCCTGGCATGAAAGTCTTGACCTATGTTGCTACCCTTCCTTGCTGGGGGAGTAGGGGCGTGCTGTGTAATTCTGCTGGAAGGCTACTACTGGAAGCTGGTGCCTGCTTCCCTGAGACTCTACCCCGTGCATCTTTCCCCTTTTTGATCTTGCTTTCTGTCTTTCCACTGTAATACATTTCAGCTGGGAGCATAACAATTTCTGAGGCCTGTGACAGTGCCTAGTGAATCTCAGAACTGGGGGTGGTCTTGGAGACCACTGACACATTTGAGAGAATTACATATGCACTAACGTTTTGACGCAGCAATCCCGCTTCTAGAAATTTATCCCAAAGATATACTTTGGGCAATAAGAAAATACATTAGGAACAATTAAATGTCCATACAGAGGAGAGTGGTTGAATAAAAGATAGTACATCTGCCCAATGGAATATTATGCAGCTTTAAAGAAAAAAAAGGAGGAGAAAAATGTTTATGAACTGATACAGAATGACTTCTAGGCCACAATGGTTAGAGAGAAAAGTAATATGTTCAAGAATATGTATAGTATACTACCTTTCATATAATAAAGGGAGTATTAAGATATATGCTCATTTGTGGGGGAAAAATACAGGACAAAGAAGTCACAGGCTAAAGAGATTAGTTATCTAAGAGAGAGAGCAGGTGCAAACAGGTGATGGGGGCGAAGGCATGAGGGGCGTGATGCTTCTCTAAGTATAGCTTTTTGTATTCTGACTTTTAGAACGCTGGCATGTTTCACATACACCCCCCTCCTCAAATAAACAATTAAAATTAATCAGGACAAGGCAAAAATTCAAATGGCAAACCTAAGTGTATTATAAATAAATGTCATAACCACATCAAAGGGGATAGAGAAGAAAAGAACCAACTTCAGTAACTTTGGAAAATAGTGTGTTGATGATGTAAAGCTGAAGATAAGAATTGTACAAAAATGTATTCTACTCAGTGTATCTGTCACGGGGGTATGAATTTGCAGTTCTGAAGCTACTTTATGTACATGCCGGAGTTAAGCAAATAACTATACTGTAGATAGAAAGAGCTAGGTTTCTGTTAGAGAGAAGAGTTACAACCAAGGACAGGGGAAGACTAGAATGAAGACCATGGTGTTGGATTGGAATCAAAGGTATCAGCATGCACTCATGACTTCAGACACATACAGAGTGATAGAGAGATGCTGGATATTTTCTAGCCCTGCACACTGAGATGGCCCACAAGCAGACACCTCATTGCAGCGATCACACCGAGTACTCAGATCTTGGTTTCTGAGTAAAAGAATGAGGGTTCTTTGCAGAAATGTTTGGTCCTAGGGCTGGAGCAGGAAAAGTGCAAGATGCAGGGGTGGGGGTTGGGGGGTGTCTTGTGCTGCCAGAAAGTAAGGAAGTGGCCCTCCAAGTGGACATGTCAGACATAGATGCCAACCAGAAGAAGTTCCCAATCATCAAACTTGGGATAATTTTAGCAGCAAAATAAATTATGATAGTAATAGATTATAACCCATAGACTAAATATACCTGAATCTGTGCTGATATTAGAGTTGAATTAACAGAAGAAAAGGAACAGCTCTTCCTTACTGTAGAAGTCTACATTAATAATATAGAAGACATGATAGAAATAGAAAATACTCATTTGGCAAGCACCAGAGCTGTAATCATGCAGGCGAGAATCACTGATGGATATATAAAACTGGAGGATGAACATATGAGAAACAGATACTTGTAGAGTCTTAAGGTATCTCCACACATGATACTTATCAATTACAAAGAGGAAAACGATAACTTCATAACGAAGAAATGTGGCAGGCACCTCTTCAAATAAGTGATCAAAGTTAAAATCGCCGGTAACAGGACATGTTGACGTCAGGTACCCCTTGACAGCATACACTAAGAAGGGCATATCGGGGTGCCTGGGTGGCTCAGTTGGTCTGCCATTGGCTCAGGTCATGATCCTGGGGTCCTGGGATGGAGCCCTACATCGGGCTCTCTGCTCAGCGGGGTGTCTGCTTCTCCCTCTGCCTGCTGCTCTTCCTACTTGTTCTCTCTTTCTCTTTCTCTGTCAAATAAATAAAATCTTAAAAAAAAAAGTCTTGAGTTTAAAAAAAAGGTATATCATCCCTTCTTGCCAGAAATGTATAATTTTGATACAATCGTGAGAAAAGACCAAATTTAAGAACATTCTACAAAATACCTAGTTAGTACTTTCCAAAAGTGTCAAAGCATGGACGAATTTTTCCAGGCTGGAGGAGACTAGGAAGAAGTGAATGCAGTGTGGGACGAGCCCTGACTCCGGGGAAGGAGCCAGGAGCAGCCCAGTCGCTTGCTGCCTTCCGAGCAGCTCCCCTGCCTGGCCTAGAATGAAACCACCAACTTTTGTTGGATCAGAATCCTTGTCAGCTTTGAGCTTTTCATGTGGGCCAGAAGAAATAAAAAAGAAAATTATGAGAGTATTCAGTGTGCCACCTACAGTAGAAATTTCATTAGAGCCCAACTTTTATGATACAATAAGCAAAATTCACTTAAGATACCAACTGGAAATGAATTCTATTTCCAGGAAGTCTGACTAGCAGCGGCCATTAAGCCAAGCTAACAATATGCAGCTCTTGTTGGAATGAAATCTCAGAAAATGAGCGATATAAGTAATCGTTGTTAAAACTCCTAATTCTACTAAATCACAAATAGCATTTTTTTCTTTTTTTTTTATTGTTACTAAAATTTTTTTTCCAGTGTTCCAAGATTCATTCCCCACAAACAGCATTTTTAAAACACCTCTGCTCCATAGAATCATTTATTTGTGACTTTTCCCCAAGTGTGTGTGTGTGTGTGTTGCTTTGCTTTTTAAAATTGCCATCAGGGGCACCTGGCTGGCTCAGTTGGTAGAGCATTCAACTCTTGATCTTGGGGTCATGAGCTCAAGCCCCACTTTGGGTGTAGAGCTTACTTTAAAAAATAAAAATAATCGGGGCGCCTGGGTGGCTCAGTTGGTTAAGCGACCGCCTTCGGCTCAGGTCATGATCCCGGAGACCCAGGATCCAGCCTGTATCAGGCTCCCTGCTCAGCTCTCTCACTCCCTTCTCTTGCTTGTGTTCCCTCTCTCACTGTGTTTCTCTCTGTCAAATAAATAAGTAAAATCTTTAAAAAAATAAAAAATAAAAATAAATAAAATTGCATCAGGGTTGTGAGCTTGAGCCCTGCATTGAGCTCCAAGTTGGGTGTGGAGCTTGATTAAGATTCTCTTTCTCCCTCTCATTCTGTCCCTCTCACCGCACCCTCCTCAAAAAACTTACAAAAATATGTTAGAAAGCAAAATATGTGGAGAGATACCTAATGGTCATGAATAAAAGTTGTCAATTCATCCCCATATTGATCTCTAGATTCAGTAAAATTCCAGTCAAAATCCAAAAGATACTTTTTGTGAAATTTATGTTTTAAATTTGGGTGAAGACTTTTTAAAAAATATTTTTATTTATGGAGCGCCTGGATGGCTCAGTTGTTAAGCGTCTGCCTTTGGCTCAGGTCATGATCTCCGGGTCCTGGGATCGAGCTCTGCATCTGAATCCTTGCTCAGCAGGAAGCCTGCTTCTCCGTTTCTACCCCTGCTTGTGTTCCCTCTCTTGCTGTCTCACTCTCTCTGTGGATAAATAAGTAAAATCTTTAAAAAAAAATTTTTTTTATTTATTTATTTGACAGGGAGAGAGATGGCACAAGCAGGGGGAGAGAGGGAGAAGAAGGCTTCCCGCTGAGTAAGGAGACAGATGTAGAGCTCGATCCCAGGACCCCGAGATCATGACCTGAGCCAAAGGCAGATGCTTACCCCTTCTGAGCCAGCCAGGTGTCCCTTGGGTGAGAATTTCTTAACCAAGACACAAAAGCTATGCTCTTTTATGCTAACTGTAAAATTGTTAAATGATAAATCTGACTACTTGAAGGTGAAAAATTAAAAACAAACAAACAGCAACAACACACAACTGGGAGAATATATTTGCAAACCCATTACTGGGGGAAAAATGAGAATTAAGAATAGGTAAAGAACCTTACAAATCAATAATAAAAAAATAATGGAAAACTGGGTAGAAGACATGAACGGCTTCAAGAACAGAAAATTCCTGTGGCACACAAATGTATGAACAAATGTTTGGCCTCTTTAGTAATGAGGGAAATGTAAATCAGGACCATAATGAGATATTTACATTCATTTGCTTGACAAGACTTAGGAAGTCTGACAATACCACCGCATCATTTTTGGCAGTGTTGCTCATAGTCCCACTTTGCAAACCAATCTGACGTTGTCCTAGCCAGTCGAATATTTGCATACCTTATGATCCAGCAATTCTACTTCTAGGTATAAACCCTGGGGAAATATTTTTACATACGAGCTAGGAACAGACACCAAAACGTCCATGATGACATACATCAGATATGACAAAAAAAGAGCATAAATGCCCATCAACAGAACAATGGCTAAAGTGTAGTATATTTATATAATTTATATAATGTATAACTATAGCAATGAAAGTGGATAATTTTTAGCTACATCTATTAGGACCTGACCATCGCAGGCTTTAAAGACGGAGAGGGTCAGGAGCAAGCAATGTAGGTGTCCTGTAGATGCTGGGAACGCTAAGAAAACGAATCCTCCTCCACAGCCTCCAGAAAGGAATGCAGTCCTACTGACAGCTCAATATTAGCCTAGTAAGACCCATTTTGGACTTCTGCCCTCCAAACTAGAAGGTAAGTCACTATGTTTGTAGTAACTTGTTATAGCAGCTATCAGAAACCCATACAGTGTCTATGCACGTAAGGTTGGAGCAGGTAGCGGTGGATAAGACCTCCCAGATAGGGAGATTTGCCCTTCTCACAGAGACTGGACTTTCAGGCCCAGAGCCGACCGCACTAGCCTTCTCCCGCAGGGTCCCCTTCAGTGTGTCCCTCACAGGGCCCTGCCAGTCTTCAAGGCTCTGGAGCATTTGCTTCCTCTGCTGACCCCAACAGTCCCCTACCAGGTGGGCAGGCCCCAGGCAGTTGACTCTCAGTGTATGAAAGAGGCCCAGGAAAGGGAGGTAAAGCGGGAGCAGGACTTTATCTGAGGACAGGAAAAGGCCAGCTACCATACCTGGGGAGTCATACTTCCTGTAAGGGCAGCCTGCTCCTTCCACAGACTTCTCATAGCTGAACAGGCCCCAGCAGGCTCCTGTCCACATCTGAGCTGAGAACGCAGCCCCACAATTGCCAGGTGTCATCATAATTGCCACCTTCCACACCCCCACCCCCAGCCCCTCCTCCCTGGAGACAGGACCACAAGCCAAAGCCAGGGCCCACCAGACCACAATCCAGGCCCAGCCAGACCCTTGGAAGCAGAGCTCTTGGGTTCCATTGGTGGCTGGGGAATAGTGTCACAATGAGGCAGGGAGGTCCTTGGGGTGGCGAAGGATGGTGCGGAGCAGCGTTCTACTCTGACATTCTACTCCCTTCTACTCCATCCACAGACCCTAGAGACAGAATGCAAGCGGGCAGGGGCAAGGTGGGCTGGGAAATCTTCACATGAGGGCAGATGGTTCTGGCACCCGGAAGCCCTACTGAGGGAAACCCTTGGAGACACAACTCGCCCATCCTGGCCCCCCGTGACCAGGGACAGGGGTGGGGAGGAGAGTCAGAGGAGCTCAGCGGCCCTCAGACATGAGAACCGAGGTGGAAGCAGAGCTGAGGCCCGGGACACTGTAGGTTTCAGATTTGGTGGATGGGAAGTTTGGGGAGCTGCCCTAGGATGGCTTCCCTGTCCCTGAAAGGAGGGAAACTACATTATTAGAGGAAGGGAGCTACACAGATGGAGGGTAGAAATGGCCACTGGAGAAGGGTGGAAAATAAGCTGACTAGAAAAGGCTGACGGGAGGGCTGGGCACTGTTAAACCCAGTGGAGGCTGGCGACCGGGAGTGCTGGGCGGGTGACTCTGACAGCGACCCCCCTCACCCCCCCACCCCCCGCCGCTGGGGTGCAGGGAGAGAGGCTTCTGGCAACAGAAGGAATGGTGTCCGTCTCCAGGAAGACCTGGAAACCATGGCGGACACCCTCTAATCTGAGCAGAGAGGACCGAGGTGGGGAGAAAGTAGCAAGGTCAGCAGCCCAGGGGGCCCGGTGAAGCTAAGGATGGTGCTATGGACTGAGCGTCTGTGCCCCCCAAATGTGTAGGCGGAAGCCCTAGCCTCCTGACGTGATGGTATTTGGAGACGGGCCTTTGGGAGGCAATTCCATTCAGATCAGGTCCTGAGAGTGGTGGGGTCCTTGGGATGACGTCAGTGGCGAGAAGGTGGCCGGCCGTGTCTGCAAGCCGGGAAGAGCCCTCACCAGAACCGGATGCAGCTAGCACCCAGCCTCCAGAAATGTGAGGGAGCACATGTGTGTTTCTCAGCCACCTGTCTGTGGCCCTTTGTCACTGCAGCGTGGGCAGACGAGGGCGGAGGAGAACAACGGAATGAGCAAGCCGGGAGGGAGGATGGGGCTGCGGGCAGAGGCTGGGCTGTCTGAATTAGACAGTCCTCCATTTCTTCTTCTTCTTTTTCTTAAAATCATAATGATTATTTGTTTATTTGTTTCTATTAACATATAATGTATTATTTGTTTCAGGGGTCCAGGTCTGTGAATCCTCAGTCTTACAGGATTTACAGCACTCACCGTAGCACACACCCTCCCCAGTGTCCACCCCCCAGCCACCTCCCTACCTGCCTCCGCTCCAGCAACACTGTTTGTCTTGCTGAGATTGAGAGTATCTTATGCTCTGTCTCCCTCTCTGCTTTCCTCCCCTTTCATTTGCTCTCTTCCGCCATGATTCTCTACCTTGTTTCTTAAAGTCCACAGATCAGCGAGATCATATGATAATTGTCTTTCTCTGACTGGTGAGTCGTCTGTTTCTGGACCTTTATGCCATTGATTGTTGGGACTCTGGAGGTGGATGTGTATTTTCCCAAGAGGACAACAGGAGCTGGGTGGGAGGGACGGCGGGGAAACAGGGAGTTTTAGGGGAATGAGCTGGAAGTCAGGACTAGAAGGTTTCTGCCGGAGGGCAGAGCAGGGGCAGCGAGCAGCTGGAAGCTCGGTCAGCAACCCAGCCATGAGAGCCCCAGTGCCCAGGAGGAAGAGGAGAGAGACTGGCACCCTCTACGCAGGGCTGAGGACACAGGGGCTTCTTCTGGATTTGCGGCAGTAGCCCCAAACACGCAGGGTTGGGGGACACGGGCATGGAGCCAGGTCAGGGGGACACATGGAGGAGCTCCCTGGAGAGTGGGGTTCCCTAGGCTTTGGATATTCATGTGGGGACATGAGCTACACAGGTCCTCGCTCAGTCTCAGAAGCAGGCACTGAGAACTCGAGCTGGGCAACCGGGGCGCAGGCCAAGGCGGACACCAATCATGTGTCTGCCTCCTAGTCCCTCCAGTCCGCGGTCACCACGCCCAGTCCGCGGCCACCACGCCCAGTCCACGCCCATCACGCCCAGTCCCCACCCATCACGCCCAGTCCCCACCCATC
>PITA01024529.1:0-26107 GCA_004023965.1 Spilogale gracilis | reverse complement strand
GGAAAACTTCCAGACTCTTTCTATGAAGCCAGCATCACTCTAATCCCCAAACCAGACAAAGACCCCATCAAAAAGGAGAACTTCAGACCAATATCGCTGATGAATACGGATGCCAAGATTCTCAACAAGATCCTTGCTAACAGGATCCAATAATACATTAAAAAGATTATCCACCATGACCAGGTGGGTTTTATCCCAGGGATGCAGGGGTGGTTCAACACTCGCAATACAATCAATGTGATAGAACAAATCAATAAGAGAAGAGAGAAAAACCACATGGTACTCTCAATCGATGCAGAAGGGACCTGCATGTTGAAATACAACAGTGCTCTCCACAATTCTCCTTCAAAGTTCTAGAGAATCCCCCAAGGCAATATTGCTATGGTGTTTGGCCTTTCAAATTTGTTCGCATCATCGCATTTTATGCTGCTCCCTATTCTCATGAACACTGAGTCTCACTAAAGTAGGAAAACATGCAATCAAAAACACCCAGAGAAACCAAGGGTATCCACAAGACACAAATACTTGTCTTCTCCCTTTTTACCCAATGTTTAGTGTGTCTAACTTACAGCAGGGAGTGGATGTAAACGAAAACCTTAAGAGTAACAATAAGTTGCAAAGAACATCAAGTGGGAAATAAGGCACAGTACCTTGAGACAGGCTGGCATTCAGTGCAGCAGAACAGAAAGAGAGGAGTCCCTCTAAGGAGGCACCTAACAGGACATATGCAGTATAAAAAGTGTACATGACAAGAACAGGAATACGCGAAGACAATTAACAACACTGCTTCCAGATCACTACAGGGACATAATTGTAACAGTACTGACCAGGTCACATTAAATAAGTTCTGCAGATCTGCTGTACAACAGTGCACCTAGAGTCAATGATATTGCACACTAAAAAAATTGTTTAGCGGTAGATCGCAAGTGTTCTTCCCAAAATAAAAGTAAAATTAAATATCTATGTGAGTATGTATAAAGATGAGACATGAGCATGAAACATCACTATTTTGTAGATGGCATCTTAGCATGGCAGATGTGGCTGTTTCTCTCACACACAGTTTATGTTTCATGGATTCGAAAAGGTGGAGAAATCAAAAGGAGTCATCAAAAGTGGGGCACAGGACACCATGTAAATTAGACAGCTTTGGGGAGAATCTACAGGGAGGATATATGTGGTTGAACATTTGTATTATGGGGTAGGCCCTCTGCACATGCACACACGTGTGACTACCTTATTTAAATTCAAGTTATCCTGCTTTCCAGGACCTTTGAAAATGAAGTAGGTCCTCAAATATTATTATCTCACTTTCCCCGATTTCACACTTGTGGTTTTACAGATACTTGACCAGATAATCACATCTGATAAAACTGTTTAAAATGCACTTTGCATGGTTTGCCTGAAATAAACTAAAGCACAAATTTGTGTGTATCTACAACATTTGAGTGAGAAATGAGAAAATATTTCCAAAATAGATAAGAATATCAAATACTACAATTATTTTTAGTCATTTTAAGTTATTTACATAAATAAGTTGAAAAGTGCCACTTGCAAAAGAATGGCAGATCATATTTTCCCCTCACTATTGCTAAATTTTTTTTTTTTAATTTGGGATTTTGACAATATTAAAACCATCAGAACCAAGAAAATTCTTAGTTTGGTTAAATTAATGGAACAACTATTAGCGGTATGTTTTAGAAATTATGCGCATCTTATAGGTAAAATTCACAAGGAGAAGTATTTGAAATCAATTTACAAAAATGATAATTTAACACAAAACTCAAACACTCCCTTTTTTTGTGACTATATCTGAGCAACGTCTAAAAATTTTATATCAGCTCCAAAAAATACCCAGACTTGATCTGATTATGTCAACCCATCTTCAGGGTCCTGAGTCACAGAAAATACAACTCTTTCACTTACCATGTTTGTGTCTATCTTAGGGTACTACTGTTCCCCTTTTAACTATGCAAATTTTCAAAGGTAAGCAGGAGTACAAAGAACACTCTAATCATCCAACTGTAATATAAATATTAGCATGTGCCCAACTTCTTCTGCTGACCCACATATTTTAGACAGAATATTTTTCAACTCATACATTTTATTGAATATATACCATGTGTCAAACACTTTTTCGCATGATTAGCCAGAATATTTTAAAGCAAATACCATAGCAAAGTATTTCAACTACAAATATTTAGTATGCTTCCCTAAGACTGCTTTTAAATAATCACCATACTTTAAAAGTCAATAATTTCTGGTGTGCCCGGGTGGCTCAGTCAGTTAAGCATCTGCCTTTGGCTAGGGTCATGATCCCAGGATCCTGGGATGGAGCCCCACAACAGGCTCCCTCCTCAGCAGGAAGCCTGCTTCTCCCTCTCCCACCCATCCTGCTTGTGTTCCCTCTCCTGCTATATCTCTCTCTCTGTGAAATAAATAAAAATCTTTTTTAAAAAGTAAAAATAAAAAGCAAATAAAATAAGTCAATTTCTTAATATCGTGAAAACTTTTCATTTACTTGATTTGAATCAAAATCCCTCAATGTTCACATACTGCATTGCTATATCTTTTAAGCTTTATTTATTCCACTGATGTGTACTATCATATGTTCCACATTCTGCATTTGACTGATTACTTCCTCCTGGTATATATATTAACTCTCCTCTGTCTGTTGTATTTCCTATACACTGACACATACATCTTGGGGGACTTGAGAGAGGCTCAAGTTTCTTGACAACATACTTCATATATAATGCTTTGGGCTTTCTATTGTTTCATATCACTGAGACCACATGATATTTGGTTGTCCTCTATTTAATGATGTTAAGATTTATCAGTGGATTCAGATGATGTTAGTCTGTCCTCATTATAAAATTTCCAGTCTTTTCCCTAATGATTTAAGGATTCACTGTGCTTGTTGCTTAGATCCATTATTTCATTCAGAGTTGCAAAATGTGATTTTAAAATTCTATCATTTTTTTATCTATGTACTCATTTGCTGAATTTTATTTTAAGATTTTATTTATTTACTTGTCAGAGAGAAAGAGAGACAGCACAAGCAGGGGAAGTGGCAGGCAGAGGGAGAAGCAGGCTTCCCGCTGAGCAGGGAACCTGAATTGGGACTCGATCCCAGGACCCTGAGATCATGACCTGAGCCAAAAGGCAGACACTTTAACCAACTGAGCCATGCAGGCATCCCTGCTGAATTCTTATCAGAAGAACTATCCTTCTCCCAACTTATGTTCCATTTTAAGATATTTTTCATTCTTCTTTTTTTTTTTTTAAGATTTTATTTATTTATTTCACAGAGAAAGAGATCACAAGTAGGCAGAGAGGCAGGCAGAGAGAGAGGAGGAAGCAGACTCCCCACCGAGCAGGGAGCCTGATGTGGGCCTTGATCCCAGGACCCTGAGATCATGACCTGAGCCGAAGGCAAAGGCTTTAACCCACTCAGCCACCCAGGCGCCCAAGATCTTTTTCATTCTTCTAATCTGAAGAATATTTTCCTCTCTATGGAAAACAAAAATATTGTCTTGTCCTATTTTTGGATATGTAGCCATGATCTATTTGAGTGCCTGGGGAATGTTAAATAATGGCAATAATGAGCCAGATCATCCCAATGCATAAATTATCCTTAGCCTTACACCCCTGACTTTAGAAGTTTCATTAATTGCTTTAGCAGCATTAACTTTTAAAGGCCATTGGGGTCCCATTAAGTTAAAGTTATCTTATGTCTTCATCCCAGATGCCTCTCCCTAGGGAGCAGTTTGTGTGCTAAGAGAACTAGGGGTGACAGACAGAAAGCATCAAGTTTAGTTGCAAGTTAACTCAAAAAGAGTACATTTTGCAAGAATAACCATAAAATCCATTTATTTAAAGCTTCATAAAATTTGACTAAAGTATTCTCCTTAACAGTCTAGCTACTCTCTTAAAAAATGTGGCCATTTTTTGCAGCCTGATGAAGCACAGTGTTCATGAGGCCCAAGTTTGCTCCCACTAGATGGGCTAGTTAATATCTTGGGGAAAACGGGAAACAACTCTGGAACTTCGGCATCTTGACTCTAGTGGCTGTCTCAAAAAATGCATGCCATTAAACTTGGCACGGTAGAGAAAGACAGTGCATGTTACAGTAAAATAACTGCTTGAAAGAGAACTGACTTGTGGAGGAAAGAAATGCACACATTTTAACAACAGTAACTAGAATACATTCAGAGTAAAAAAATATCCCTTCAGATCCTATGAAGCTATCCTTCTGGTGGATTCATGATAACTGATCCAAATACTTCTATATACATCTTCCCTCTCTAAAAAATTTCAAACTCCTTTCAAACTCACAGAAATACCTTATCATCACATCTCCTCAAAATACAATTCTTTCTCTTTTTTTTTCCTTCGTTAATCAGGCTTCTCAGAGACTAATGAGGCTTCTGCTTAAAAAAGACAGAAACAGAGACACAGAGGAGAGAGAAAGGCAGGGAGAAAAGGCAAGTACTAGAGACAGATAAATCAGTGCAAGACAGAGTCAGAGAATCAAGAGGAATTGCTTTAAAAAATTAATGAATTTTTTTTTCATCAAAAGGCAAGGAGGAATAGTGACCAAGCAGATTGGGAACACAGAAGTGCCTGCAGAGCTTCAGAAAGAGAAAAGAGTGACTTTGGAGACCCTTGACAGGTTGTACAGACAGAAGCTCCTAATATGCCCCGCGTGTGCTCCTCCAAAAATTAGGGACTTGTCTGAAAACTTGTCCACAGAACAACTGGACCCTAAGATTTTCTCCCTAAACCAGGAAAGCCTGGTGCTCACTTCTTTTTACCCTACAACAGACCTATTTGGGGGAGAAATTAAACCCAAGAGGTTTCAGGGAATGTTGTGGAGTTCATTCTGGAGTGAAAATATACTGGTTCTTTGCTGTCTTTTTGAGCACCACAGGATACATATCCCTGGTCCTAGGCAAAAGTCAATGATACTCCTTGGCAGAGAGATACATGGAAAGGCGACTGGGTTATATTATACTTGTTTAATGATCAACAGGCTAGTTGGCTGCCTCCATGTTTTTCTTCTAGGATTTCATTTGTTTTGGTCCTTTGGAAGTAAGACTTTGAACTCTTCCTGCCTACCACACTATGATCAGATAAAGAACCCCAAACTATATTCCCCATGCATTGATCTGTTTTATGTTCTCCATTTTCACTTTGGTCCCCCTATTTAAGGAATTTTTTTTCCTTTTTTAATTAATAAGTTTTTATTTAAATTCCAGTTAGTTAAAACACAGTGTAATATTAGTTTCAAGTATAGAATTTTGTGACCCAGTGCTTCCATACATCATCCAGCATTCCTTAATCCCCATCACCTGTTTCACCCATCTCCCACCCACCTGCCCTCTGGTAACCCTCACTTTGTTCTCTTTAGTTAAGAGTCTGTTTCTTGGCTTGTCTCTCTCTTTTTCCTCCAATATATGTTTTATTTCTTAAATTCCGCATATGAATGAAATCAGATGGTATTTGTCTTTCTCTGACTGACTTGTTTCACTTAGCATATATTCTTTAGCTCCATCCACGTCGTTGAAAACGGCAAGATTTCCTTCTGTAAATGGCTAATAGTCCATTGTATGTATATGCCACATCTTCTTTATCCATTCATCATCAGTCAATGGACATTTGGGCTCTTTCCATAATTTGAATATCATCAGTAATGCTAATCAGTAAACATCAGGAGCCTGTATCCCTTCAAATTAGTATTTTTTTTGTATCCTTTGGGTAAATACCTAGTAGTGCAATTGCTGAGTCATAGGGTAATTCTACTTTTAACTTTTTGAAGAACATCCAAACTGTTTTAAGCGAGCTTTTTCTTTTCCAGAACAGCATAACATTTTTAACAGTTTTCTTGTGTGACACAAATAAATGTTTAGATCTAAATAGTAATAAAATAATCATTAAACAACTACCCATGTGTCAAGATTTCCACTGAGAACGAGAATGCTCCTCAGCCCAGTGATCAGGAATTCCAAAGAAGACACCCGAGAAGACAGGATTTGTCCTCGTGTGTTCGTCAGCTTTATATTTCAGGAATTACAGAAGGCAACGTATTCCCCATTAGTATGCATTTAGGACATGTGTCTTCAGTTTACATTATGCAAGTGCACGTCAAAGAGCATGAGTGCAGGTTTTACAGAGGTACACAGGACTCTAACGAAAGAGGTAGATCAAGATTTTTAAATCAATATTTGCAAAATGTTACTGCAAGTAGATAATCCTGGGAATTTCAGCTCAAATATGAATTCAGAGAAGACATTTGCCAGTGGATTATCTGCAAAGATCGATAGTCCGGTTCTCATTATGGATTTGAGCAAGTCACAGGAGAAAAGTTGACTATGGCAGCAGGACACAGCTATTGCTGTGGTCTGCATGTTTATGTCCCTCCAAAGTTCATATTTTGAAATCCTAATGCCCAGCATGATAGTATTAGGAGGTGGGGCTATTTGGAGATGCTTAGATCAGGAGTGCAGAGCCCTTACATGAATGAAATTAGTGCCCTTATAAGAGAAACCCCACAAAGCTCCCTAGCCCTTTTTGCCATGTTAGGATACAGTAAGTCTGCCATTGAAAAGATAGTTCTCACTGGGCCATGCTAGCACTCTGAGCTCAGAATTCCAGACTCCAAAACTGTGAGAAATAACATTCTATTAGTTCTAAGCCACCCAGACTGGGGTATTTTGTTACAGCAGCTTGAATAGACTAAGACAGCCCTTACAAACTTTAGCATCACCATCTACCCAAAACCCGTGTCTGATCTTCATGAACATAAAACAATATTAGAAATGACAGATTTTATCTGACAAATTAATAGATTCAAATGCTTCCATTAACTTAGATCCTTCTGATGAGTTAGATGTTTGTTATTTTGGCTCAGAGCAAAAATGGAGTTGATACTGCACAATACAATGTTAGTTAAAATAATTATTATCAGAACATGTACAAGCAATCTTACACACAGACTCTCTTTGAGTATGAGCTGTTTTGTTTGTGTTTATCTGTTTATACTTTTTTTTAGGAAAGGGAAAAACATTTGTTTGTTATAAAAATTGAAGTTTTAAAGAGAGATGGGTAACTATTATTTTATAAATTGGCTCTAGTTGAACATAGACAACTTCCAGAAACTATCCCCTTTCATATTTCTCTCTCAAATCTTCCCCCTTCCGATTCCCCACCCAATTTGATCCATGTCATAGGACCTGGCCCCAACTTTTCATATAAACAGTCTCACTATAGTTGCAATGGCTAATCCCAAACTCAGCTGTTCTGTGATGATTCTGAAACCACCCCTGACCCTGTAGAGTGTACATCTTTGTGGAAGCATCTTCCATTGTGCTATCTTTACCCAGTGAAAAATCTAAAATCTATCTTTGAATAATTCTAGGTTATTGTCACCTTGTCTTATCTTCTCAGACTGAGCAATTCCCCCTCCATCTATATGGTTACCTTGAATGTATTCACAGAGTGACAGTGTGTTTCCCTTGAGCTTCTTTCTTTGTACCTGATGATTGCCTTGCTGGAGGGAGGCAGATGGAAAGGAATCATGCATTCTTCACCTTTTAAAAACTAAAGCAACTCAGATTTAAGATGTCACACTGTTTTATTGGAAAGTATAAAAAGAACTGTTTTACGGTGTCATTACAATGACACGGTGCAAGGGCTGGCTCTAAAAAATACCACTACCTTGGGAGACCAGATAGTTTAAGGCAAAAACTATCAAATTATCTCATGCTAAACTGTTTATCCATAAGTTGGGAAAAGAATTGTTTTTTCTAATGAAACGTTTTATCTTGTTATGAATTTATTGAATATTGAAATTATCACTGTGAAAATTAATACTGAAGGGAAAATCCATATGTCATTTCATGACCTAGTTAGGGACACATGTTCCAGATTGAACAAAATTTAATCTTAACAGATAGAGACAAAAACATTATTGTAAGATTTTATCTCTGCCCTAAGCATTTAGCTGCCCCAAAATGCATAAAATTAATAAAATGCTTTACATACTTCTGATTTACTAAAGTACTCTCCTGAACTGACCAGTCAAAAACCCAGACAAAAACCTCTCAATTCCCAATATTATTTACCTTTAAAAAAAAGGTAGTTTTTGCTTTTTGGGGGTTTTGAGGGTTTTTTTAACGCCGTCTTAATTCACATATACAACTAGATTCTTAGAAACATCTTTCATATATGTGTCTTTACATAGTGTATATCATGCATCATAGCATGGTGAACATATTTTTTCATTGAATTAACACTGTCCTTATTCATGAACTCTTAGAATCATATATATATAATTTATTTCATGCACCACAGTGTGATGAACACATTCTTTCACTCAAATAACATAGTCTTTATTCACATATATAACTATCATTCCGAAACCAAAATTAAAAAGTGGGGTTATATCAAACTAAAAGGCTTCTATACAACAAAGGAAACAACCAATAGAGTGAAAATGCAACTGACAGAATGGGAAAACATATTTGCAAACACTATATCTGATAACGGGTTAATTTCCAAAATATATAAGGAAGTCCTACAACAGAACAGCAAAAACAGGGGGAAAAAGCCAAATTCTAAAAATGGGCAAAGGACCTGAATAGACATTTCTCAAAAGAAGACATACAAATAACCAACAAGAATATGAAAAAATGCTTAACATCACTAATCATCAGGGAAAAGCAAATAAAAACCACAATATCACCTCACCACCTGTTGGGATGGCTATTATTAAAATAATAATTGTTGGCAAGGATGTGAAGAAATTGGAATTGTTGGTAGGAATATAAAATTGTGCAGCCCCATGGAAAGCAGTACAAAGGGTCCTCAACAAAATTTAAAATAGAACTACTGATCTGACAATCTTCTGAAAGAACTGAAATCAGGATCTTGAAGAAATAGCTTCACATCTATGCTCATTATGTACAATAGACAAGTACTGGAAAAAACCTAAATATCCATCAATGGATGAATGGATAAAGAAAATGTGGAAAATGCATATAATAGTATATTATTCAGCCTAAAAAGAAAGAAGTCTCACCATATACATTAATATGGATGACCTGGAAGACATTATGGTAAGTGAAATAAGCCAGTCATAGAAAGCAAACACTGCATGGTTCCACTTATATGAAGTATTTTAAATAGCCAAACTCATAAAAGTACAGAATAGAACCATGATTGCCAGACACTAGGGGGAATGGGAAATAGGGAGTTGTTATTCAGTGGGTATTAGTTTCCAATTATGCAAGATTAGTAAGTTCTAGAGATCTGTTGTACAATATTGTATCTACAGCTAACAATACAGTATTATATACCTAAAAATGTGTTAAGAGGGTAGACCTCATGTTAAGTGTTTTTACTATAAAAAAGAAAAATTCAACTAAGCTGAGTGAAATAAGCCAAGTAGAGAAAGTCAAGTATCACATGGTTTCACTTGCTTGCGGTGAATAAAGGGTAATAGAGAGGACAGTAGGAGAAGAAAAGGAAATGGGAAGTAAGGTAATTCGGGGAGAGAAACAAAACATGAGAGACTTTGGACACAGAAACAAACTGAGGGACTTAGAGGGAAGGGGGTGGACAGATGGGAGAGCCTGGTGGTGGGTACTAAGGGCACGTATTACATGGAGCACTGGGTGTGGGGCATAAACAATGAATCTTGGAACACTGAAAAAATAAAATAAATTTAAAGTCAAAAATAAATAAAAATAAAAATTTAAGTTAAAAAAGATGTTTCTGGGGCACATGGGTGGCTCAGTTGGTTGAGCGACTGCCTTCAGCTCAGGACATGATCCTGGAGACCCGGGATCGAGTCCCACATTGGGCTCCCTGCTCTACAGGAGGCCTGCTTCTCCTTCTCCCACTCCTCCTGCTTGTGTTCCCTCTCTGGTTGTGTTTCTCTCTGTCAAATAAATAAAATCTTTAAAAAAAAAAAAAAGATGTTTCTAAGAATTGTCGGGGGCACGATGGCAACAGAGTAGAGGGCCTCATTTCACCAGGTCCCTTGAATTTAGCTGGATATCTATCAAACCATTCTGAACACATACAAATTCAACCTGAGATGTAAGGAGGTGTATCTAGACCTCCACAAGCAGAAAATTGACTACTTTTTGCAAGGTAGGTGGTGCAGAACCTTCAGTTTTAGGGGGACATATCTGCAGATAAGCAGAGGGAGTACCGAAGCCTCCATAAGTCAGCCACAAGGAAGTGATATAACACTGGAGCAAATAAATTGCAACCCTTGGAAATCTGCCCTATTGAGAAGTACCCCCTTTTGAAAAGGGTACAAGGGGCAAATAGGGCAGAATTCTAGGTGGATCATTGTAGTCTCAGGATTCCAAGAGACTTAAAAACAATGGGAGAGCCCAAACTAATACAGTGCCCAAGCAGTGAAGCAGGGAACCTGCTTATGGTCAGCAAGCCCAGAGGCGACTTTCAGTTCCAGTCACCATAAACCACAAACCCAGTGGGTAGGGAGACCATTCTCTGCATGAACACCCTAAAAAGGACTAAGTGGTGTGGCTAAAAGCCCAGGGGAGATATAAAACAGCTTATCTCACAACAGGGACAGCTCTGAGGGTGGTGTAGCCCACGAAGGGTTGCTGGGGCAGCACTCGGCATGACCTGTAAGTGGTGGAAGAGGGTGCATGCACGAGCACACGTCTGATAGCAGCTACAGAGTCACAAGGTACAGAGAAACTTGCAGGTCCCCATAATTCCCTGGGGGAGAAGTGCAGCCAATGAAAGCCTCAGGATTTGGTGGTTTGGTACACAAAGAGTCAAGGCCCATGAGTAGGCAGCAATTCTCAGGGTGTTGTGATCCATGAAGGGACAATGAGGTGGCACCCAGTGTGACCGGGGAGCTGTGGAAGAGGATGAACGTGCAAGCCCACAGCCGCTAACAACTGCAAAGTCACAAAGTCACCTGACTCCAGGTGGTATGGGGGAGGGGAGTGGATACAAATTGCATAAGTCTCTCTGCGGGTACGCATAGAGGTGGAGATGGACTGACCTGGAGGATTTGTTGATGGGTGGGGATTGCAACATTGCAGCTCTGGGCCAGAGAATCCTGCACGGCCATATTTGCTCTGACCCTCTAAAGAGAAGCAGAAAGACCCCAGGAAACAAAAGCTGCACAGCCAACCAGCTCATATTAAGCCCACCCCCCAAGAAAGAGTGGGGCAATTCCACCCAGCAAAGACACCCAAGAAGCCGAGCAGCAGGCCCCTCCTCCAGAATATAGACTGGAAAAACTGTTGAATGATAAGCTTATTTCCCATAGGACTATAAAACTCTGGCCCAGGGGAAGATGATATACTGAGTTCCAGGTCCTCCCTCATGACTCATTTATACTTAAAACTAAAATTTTACACTTCTTTTTTTAGTTTCTTTTTTAGTTTCTTTTCTTATTCTTTCTTTTTTTTTTCAACTCTATGTCCATTTCAAATAGGTTCTTATTTCCCTCCTTATGTTTTTAAGTCACTTCTTAACTTTTATTTTTTTATATATGTTTTATAGATTTATGCCCCATAGTAGCCCATTCTTCACTCTACTCAATTTCATCTTGATGCATCTATAAATTCTGATTTCTTTGCCATTTTGGGATACAGTGTCTTCTAACACAGAACAAAAATCAAGCAGGAACAGGCAGATCACCCTACTTTGTCCACCCTGAGAGATTATAGTCTCTTTCCCCACTCCTCCTTTTTTTTTTTCTTTTCTTTTCTCTTTTTACGGTTTTGGATCACCATGGCTTTGGTGGCATATCTGTGGTAATTTTCGATCACTCCAGATTTTTTCTAAGGTGTATTTTGCTTGGGTCGTGGTTGATATTTTGGACTCTGTCCACTCCCTTAACCATCCCTCAACAGGATGAGTAGGAGGAGGAACTCCCAACAAAGAAAAGACCCAGAGACAATGTCTTTTGCCATAGAACTAATGGATATGGACATAAGCAATATATCAGAGATAGACTTTAGGATAACAATCATGAAATCAATTGCTAGCCTTGAAAAAAGTAGTAGTGACAATATAGAATCTCTAAGGGCAAAAAACAAATAATCCACTCAATAAATGGGCAGAAGACATGCACACACTTCTCCAAAGCAGACCTACAAACAGCTAACAGACACATGAAAAAATGTTCAATGTCTCTAGCCATCAGGGAAATGCAAATCAAAACCACAATGAGATGCCACCTTATACCATTCAAAATGGCAAAATTAACAAGACAGGAAATAACAAGTATTGGCAAGAATGCAGAGAAAGGGGAACCTTCTTACACTGTTGGTGGGAATACAAGCTGGTGCAGCCACTCTGGAAAACAGTATGGAGGTTCCTCAAAACATAAAAATAGAGCTGCCCTATGAGCCAGGAATGACATTACTAGGTATTTACCCCAAAGATGCAGATATAGTGAAAATAAGGGGCACATGCACCCCAACGTTCATAGCAGCAATATCCACAATATCCAAACTGTGGAAGGAGCCAAAACTCCCTTCAACAGATGAATGGATAAAGAAGATGTGGTTCATATATACAATGGGATATTACTCAGCCATCAGAAAGGATGAATACCCACCATTTGCATCGACATGTATGGATCTGGAAGGGATTATGCTAAGTAAAATAAGTCAAGCAGAGAAACACAATTATCATATGGTTTCACTCATATGTGGAACATTAAGCATAGTGCAGAAGACCACAGGGAAAAGGAGGGAAAACTGAATGGGAAGAAATCAGAAAGGGAGACAAACCATGAGTGACTCTGGACACTGGGAACCAAACTGATGGTTACAGAAGGGGGGTGGTGGGAGGATGGGGTAACCAGGTGATGGGTATTAAGGAGGGCATGTGTGGGGATGAGCAGTAGGTGTTATACACAGCTAATGAATCACTGAACAGTACATTAAAAACTAACAATATACTCTAAGTTGGCTAATTGAACATATTAAAAAAATAAGCATTAAAAAAGAATGTTAGTGTATATGTAATAACAACAGTGTTAGTTCAGTAAAAAAATGTGCTCACCACACTGCAGTGTGTGGAATAATAGACATTTCTTGAAAAATCTGTATAATTAAGATAGTTTTCTTTTTTGAAAATATTTTCATTGTTGATAATCAGGGAATGTGACATTCTTAGAATCCAAACTGGATTGCTACTGCAAATTCCTCAATGGTTCGAACCTATTACACTTGGAACAAAATTCATCTTTCATGCTTTATATTTTCTGCATTATATAAGTTAAGGTTATTTCTCCAGGTTCCCCTGTTGGAACCCACTCCCTTCCACGTCACCCAGCTCACAGTACTTTTACCATACTATTCCTCAGTTGCTTGCAGATATCAAGCTCTTTTTCCATCTAAGGGCACTATTTCCTTGTGCCTGGAGTGCACCCCCTCCCCACTCTTCACTGGGCATGGCACTTTTATCTATCTTAATTCTCTATCTGAGCCCTTAATTTATTCATAGTTTTTAAATATCACGATCATTTTATTTTATACTTGCTTTTCTATGACACAAAAGTTAACTTGCACAAGGACATGAACTCTGTTTATGTGTCCCCAATTACTCCAATATCACCTAGGATGGTATGTATAGGCAAGCAAAATATATCTAAAGACTGAATGAAAGAATGAATGAATTTAGGGAAACTTTTAAACATGTGTCTTATACTTTTCCTCAGTACATAAACTCACAAGATCATTTGTAAAACTGTATGTTCTAATACCTATATGTCCTCATCCATAAGACCCAATGGCCAGGGGTGCCTGGCTGGCTCAATAGGTTAAGGGTTCAACTCTTGGTTTTGGCTCAGGTCATGATCTCATGGGCGGTGAGACTGAATCCTGCTTCAGGGTCCATGCTGAGCGGGAGTCCACTTGCAAATTCTGTCCCTCTGCCCCTCCCCAGGTGCACATGCTATAATAAATAAATCTTTAAAAAGAAAAAGAACCAATGGCTACATATGGTTCTCTGACACAAAATAAAATGCAAGCTCCCCCATTTCCCCCCTTCTCTTCCCTCCTCCTTCGCCTCCTTCTTTCAGCAGCAAGAAAATCTGAAATTTGTGAAAGGAAACAACCATGTCTTGAGCATGTGATAGATGCATTTACACATACACTTCATTCCACATGAGGTTTTTTCCTAGAGCCTGTTCTGTAACAGCAGGATTGGGTAATGTCAAATACTGGATCATGATCCTTACCACAGGGACTAGGTAAGGGTGTGAAGGAGGTCATTGTGAAAATTGATCTTTAATATAATAGCAGCACAAAGGAAGGGCATTTCCTTATTGATTTAATAGAGAGCCAAGAATTATCCTAAGGTATGTCAGGTCTGCAATTAGAATTTTTATCTTTAGATATCTTTAGTTCCATCTTTTAAGCTGCAAATGGCATTCTACTTTGGCAAATCGCTGCACTGAAGCAAAAGAATGTTCTTACATTTACCTAAAAAGATATACTCTAGCTTATAAGCCCTATTACAGGGTATTTTTTTTTGATTCTCCACTAGACAGTTTAGAATTTCAGTAAAATAAATGCTTACTGGTGATCATTTCACAATATATACAAATATCAAATCATTATACTGTACACCTGAAACTGATGTAACATATGTCCATTATACCTCAACAAAAAAATAATAAATATTTAATTATAACAGCTAATATCTTAATCAATTTCAATGACAACATTTAAGATAGAAATAGTAAACCAAATCTCCTCTGCCTCCATAACTATTATTAGTCCTGTGATGTGTCCTATAAAACACTCGGTAGCATTTATGAATCCACACATCATCATATACTAATGCAGAACTTATTTCTATATTTATATATCTATATTTAAAAAGAATAATTTATGTATTTTTACCTTGCTTTTTTCATATCATATCTAGCAAATCAGTCTGACAGAATGTTGTGTTTTGTAACTCTTCCTAGATACAATACAATCCTACAATATAGTTGTACCTGGTACTTTCTCATGCCCTACTGTTCTCATGCCCTATTGCTAAATTAATTTAATATCATAAAGAATGGCAATGCCATAAAGCATGCACATTTAAAACTTAATAAATGGGATGGAGGGGGAAAGATGGCAGAGAAGTAGGAGACATTGTTTTAAATGGTCTCCTGAAGTGAGCTAAGTATCTACCAGAACACTCTGAACACTCATGAAATCAGCCCGAGATGTAAGACTACACACTTCTGGATCTCTGTGGGGACAGAAAAGCATCAGTGGAGAGGTAAAGCGGAGTGGGAGCACTCGGACTGATTTTGGAGGAGAAAGAGAAGGGGGAGGGAACCACCAGAAGTGACCCACTGGAAAGTAATAACCCAATACGAAAGTACCCTGTGCTCAGGGACCAGCATCAACTTGAAGTCTGGTTAAAAGCACTCAAATAAAAAGGGTCTTAAGAGGCAACTAGGGGAATCTGATGGCCACTGGCAGGGACATAAAACTGCAGTCACAGGACAGCAGTAGACAACGTTCCCCAGCATCTGAGTGAACCCACTGGCAGGCGGAGTCCCTGAAACCACGATTGAAACCTGCTCTGGAGGCAACTCGTCCAGTAGCCTTCCATGCAATGCAGATCGCCAGGTCCAAGAACACCCAGAATAGGTGTAGGTCCCCAATGGCGGTCTCAACAGCGACAGGCTCATACAAACTGATATCACTCACAGTTTCTGTGGCACGGGGGTGAAGGGACAGGCAGGAGCCTCAGGCAACAATCTGGCTGGCGACTGGGAGTGCACACTACTTGTGAGAGGTGGCGGGGTGCAGGAGAGAATGCAGAGGGGGAATGTCTGTGTGTCCTGGACCATCCAGAGGGGAGCAATCTGAGGCTTCTCTCTGGAGACAGAGGTCTGGGTATGGACAGATTACTTCGCTCTGACTCTCCCAAAAGCTGCAAAAAGCCACAAAAGAACAAAAACCTCCAGAGAACAAAAGCCTGAAAAACTGGTTTCCATAGAGCCCAGCCCCTTGACAGGGGACAGGGTGACTCAGTCTAGACTGACTGGAAAACAACATGGCAGGTCCCTCCCCCAGAAGGCAAGCCAGAAGAACAAGAGGACAATCACCAAAGGGTCTCCATAAAACTGTAAAACCCCATCATCAGAGGAAAAACAATATATTAAGCTCCCAGTACTACTCCAAAACCTGTATATTTTATAAATACAGATTTCATTTTATTTTTTAACTTCTTTTCATTTTTAAGTTTTTTTTAATTCATTTTCATGATTCTTCTTTTGTTTTACCCACTTATTATTATAACTTGATATTTAATACAACTTCCATAATAACTTTTTAACTTGAACTTTTTTCATACATATACTTGTGCTTGTTTCTTTCTTTCTCTTTTTTAAATATACATATAGATATAAGCTTCAAGGTAATCCTTCATTCCTATTCAATTCTACCCCTATATATAAACCAGTTTTAATTTCCCGATATCTGTAGAACGTTAGGTTCTCTAACAATAACAAGTTACACCCAGGAGGAACTGAAATACCTTCCTCACTGACGAGGGTTTGTACTCATCTTCCCATTTTATTCTTCTGTCAGATTTTCTGTATACTTGTTTTTGCCCTGGTACTATATAAATATTTTTCTTGGGGGTCACTTGGGCTGGGTTTTGCTTTTTGATTTTTTCCCCTTTCTTTTACTTTTGACGGTCATCTTGTTTATTCTTTTTTGTTTTGGTGACATATAAATCCTACCACTGGGGCCCATTTTGGCCGGGGTTTTTTCTTGCTTTTTTTCTATTTTTCTCTCTTCTTTTTCTTTCTTCTTCCTTTTTGGTGGTGACTTCTGATTGCTCGAAAACCATCCAACAGGCAACTCGCCTGGATTGAAATGACTCGGAGGGGAAACCAAATGACTCAGAGGGGAAACACCCAACAGAAGAAAAACTCAGAGACTGCAACCCCTATCACAGAACTACTGGATATGGACATAAACAAGATGACAGAAATGGAATTCAGAGTAGCAATTATCCAAGCAATGGCTAAGTTGGAAAAGAACATTCGTGGCAAGATAGAAGCTCTAAGGGTAGAAGTGAAAGCCCACCTGGCAGAGGTTAAAAATGCTATCAATGAGATCCAATCTAATCTAACTACTCTGACAGCTAGGGTAAATGAAGCAGAAGATCATATTAGTGATCTAGAAGAGAGACTGATTGAGAAGAAGAAGCAGGAGAAGTCTTGGAACAAACAGCTAAAATCCCATGAAAATAGAATTAGGGAAAAAATGACACCATGAAACACTCCAATATCAGAATTATTGGGATCCCTGAGGGAGTTGAGAGAGAGAGAAGACTAGAAGATATACTTGAACACATCTGAAATCTTCCCTAATCTGGGGAATGAAACAAGTGTTTGTGTCCTAGAGGCAGAGAGGACACCCCCTCCCCACTAAGATCAATGAAGCTAGAAAAACTTCCAGGCACATAACTGTGAAATTCACAAATCATAAATTCAAAAAATATATCGTAAGGGCAGCTAGGGGGAAGAGATCCCTTACGTACAGAGGAAGGACCATCAGAATAACGTCAGATCTGTTGACAGAAACCTGGCAAGCCAGAAAGGGCTGGCAAGACATATTCAGGAAATTAAATGGAAAAAAATATGCAACCAAGAATAATGTAACCAGCAAGGCAGACCTTCAAAATGGAAGGAGAAATAAAGAGCTTCCAGGACCAGAAAGGTCTAAAAGATTAAGTGACCACCAGGCAAGCACTACAAGAAATATTAAGGGGGGTTCTATAAAAGAGGAAAGAAATGAAGAATGACACAGAACAGAAATTTACAGAGGCAATCTATACAAACATGAACTTCACAAGCAATATGATGTCAATAAAAATGTATCTTTTAATAATCACTCTCAAAATGAATGGCCGAATAAATAAAATAAAATGGCATAGGGTTTCAGACTGGATAAAATGACAGCACCCGTCCATATGCTGTCTACAAATGACACATTTTGAATCTAAAGACACATCCAGACTGAAAGTGAGGGGATGGAGAACCATCTTTCATGCCAATGGACCTCAAAAGAAAGCTGGGGTAGTGGTTCTCATATCAGAAGAATTAGATTTTAATCTAAAGACTGTAGTCAGAGATACAGAAGGATACTACATCATCGTTAAAGGGTCTATCCACTAAGAAGATCTAACAATTGTAAATATTTATGCCCCCAACCACATAATCCAACTATTAAGCAAAATAAAGAGTCATATTGATACAAATACATTAATTGTAGGAGATCTTAACATACCACTCTCAGCAATGGACAGATCACCTAAACAGAACATCAACAAAGAATAAAGGGCTCTGAACGACACACTGGACCAGATGGATCACATAAATACATTCAGAACATTCCAACCTGAAACAACAGAATACTCATTCTTCTCGAGTGCACATGGAATTTTCTCCAGAATAGACCACATACTAGGTCACAAATCAGGACTCAACTGATACCAAAATATTGAAATTCTTCCTTGCATATTCTCTGACCACAATGCCTTAAAACTGGAACTCAATCACAAAAAAAAGATAAGAAGGAATCCAAACACTTAGAAGCTAAATACTACCCTGCTCGTGAATGTTTGGATCAACCAGGAAATCAAAGAATAACTTAAACATTTCATGGAAACCAATGAGAATGAAGATATATCAATCCAAAACCTATGGGATACAGCAAAGCCAGTCCTAAGGGGGAAATACATAGCCATCCAAACCTCACTCAAAAAATTGAAAAATCCTGAATACATCAACTCCTGAAAGAACTGGAAAATCAACAAAAAATTAAGCCATCCTCACACACAAGAAGGGAAATAATTAAGACTAGAGCAAGGATCAATGAATTAGAAACTAGAGATACAGTAGAACCCATCAACAAAACTAGAAACTGGTTCTTTGAAAGAATTAATAAGATCAATAAACCATTGGCCAAACTAATCCAAAAGAAAAAGGAGAGAACCCAAATTAATAAAATTATGAATGAAAGGGGAGAGATCACGACTAACACAAGAAAATAGAAACAATCATCAGAAATTATTATCAACAGTTATATCCCAATAAGTTAAACAACCTAGAAGACATGGATGCATTCCTGGAAACCTATGAACTTCCAAGACTGAAACAGGAAGAAAATGACAACCTGAATAGACCAATATCTAGTAATGAGATTGAAACAGTGATGAAAAACCTCCCAAAAAACAAGAGCCCAGGACGTGATGGATTCTCTGGGGAATTCTACCAAACATTCAAAGAAGAAATTATACCTATTCACCTGAAGCCGTTTCAAAAATAGAAGCAGAAGGAAAACTTCCAGGCTCATTCTATGAAGCCAGCATAATTTTAATCCCCAAAGCAGGCAAAAATCCCATCAAAAAGGAGAATTTCACACCAATATCCCTAATGAACATGGATGCCAAGATTCTTAACAAGATACTACCTAATAAAATCCAACAGTACATTGAAAAGATTATCCACCATGAGCAGGTGGGACTTATCCCTGGAATGCAAGGGTGGTTCAACATTTGCAAATCAATCAATGTGACAGAACAAATCAATAAGAGAAGAGAGAAGAACATGGTCCTCTCAACTGATGCAGAAAAAGCATTTGACAAAACACAGCATCCATTCCTGATTAAAACTCTTCAAAATATAAAGATAGAGGGAACATTCCTCAACCTCATAAAATCTATCTATGAAAAACCCACAGCGAATATCACTCTTAGATTTTTTTTTAAAGATTTTATTTATTTGACACAGAGAAACACAGCCAGAGAGGGAACACAAGCAGGGGGACTGAGAGAGGGAGAAGCAGGCTTCCCGCTGAGCAGGGAGCCCGGTGTGGGGCTCGATTCCGGGTCTCTGGGATCATGACCTGAGCCGAAGGCAGTCACTTAACCAACCGTTCCACCGAGGCGCCCTGCAAATATCATTCTTAATGGGGAAAAACTGACAGCCTTCCCTCTGAGATCAGAAACAAGACAAGGAAACCCACTCTTGCCACTATTGTTCAACACAGTGTTAGAAGTCCTAGCAATAGCAATCAGACAACAAAAAGAAATAAAAGGTATTCAAATTGGCAAAGAAGAAGTCAAACTCTCTCTCTTCGCAAATGACATTATACTTTATATGGAAAACCCAAAAGACGTAGTCTACCCCCAAACCACTAGAACTCATACAACAATTCAGTAATGTTACAGGATACAGAATCAATGCACAGAAATCAGTTGCATTCTTATACACTAACAATGAAAATATAGAAAGGGAAATCAGAGAATCTATTTCATTTACTATAGTACCAAAAACCACAAGATACCTAGAAATAAACCTACCAAAGAAGTTAAGGATCTGTACTAGAGAAACTACAGAAAACTCATGAAAGAAATTTAAGAAGACACAAAAAGATAGAAGACCATTCCATGCTCATGGATCAGAAGAATAAGCATTGTCAAAATGTCTATACTGCCCAGAGAAATCTATACTTTCAATGCCATCCCTATCAAAATTCCATCAACATTTTTCAAAGTGCTGGAACAAACAATCCCAAAATTTATGTGCAACCAGAAAAGATTGCTAAGGAAATGTTAAAAAAGAAAAACAAAGCTGGGGGCATCACGTTGCCTGATTTCAAGCTTTATTACAAAGCTGTGATCACCAAGACAGCATGGTACTGGCACAAAAACAGAGAAATAGACCAATGGAACAGAGTAGAAAGTCCAGATATGGACCCGCAACTCTATGGTCAAATGATCATCAACAAAGCAGGAAAAAATATCCAGTGGAAAAGAGTCTCTTCAATAAATGATACTGGGAAAATTGGACAGCTATGTATAGAAGAATGAAACTTGACCATTCTCTTACACCACACACAAAGATAAACTCAAAATGGATGAAAGACCTCAACATGAGGCAGGAATTTATTAAAATTCTAGAGAACATAGGCAGTAACCTCTTTGACATCAGCCACAGCAACTTTTTCTAGACACATCTCAAAGGCAAAGGAAACAAAAGTGAAAATGAACTTTTGGGACTTCATCAAAATAAAAAGCTTCTGCACAGCAAAGGAAACAGTCAACAAAACAAAGAAGCAACCCACAGAATGGGAGAAGATATTCACAAATGACACTATAGATAAAGGGCTGATATCCAAGATCTATAAAAATCTCCTCAATCTCAACAACCAAAAAAAAGATGATCACATCAAAAAATGGGCAGAAGACATGAATAGGCACTTTTCCATAGAAGACACACAAATGGCTAACAGACACATGAAAAAATGTTCATCATCACTAGCTATCAGGGAAATTCAAATCAAAACCACACTGAGATACCACCTTACACCAGTCAGAATGGCCAAAATTAACAGGACAGGAAACAACAAGTGTTGGAGAGGATGTGGAGAGGTGAACCCTCTTACACTGTTGGTGGGAATGCAAACTGGTGCAGCCGCTTTGGAAAACAGTGTGAAGATTCCTTAAAAAATTAAAAATAGGGGCACTTGTGTGGCTCAGTTGGTTAAGCGACTGCCTTCGGCTCAGGTCATGATCCGGAGACCCGGGATCGAGCCCCACATCGGGCTGCCTGCTCGGCGGGAAGCCTGCTTCTCCCTCTCTCACTCCCCCTGCTTGTGTTCCCTCTCTAGCTCTGTTTCTCCCTGTCAAATAAATAAAATCTTTTTAAAATAAAATTAAAAATAGAGCTACCCTATGACCCTGCAAATGCACTACTGGGTATTTACCCCAAAGATACAGAGGTAATGAAAAGAAGGGCCATACATACCCCAATGTTCATGGCAGCAATGGCCACAATCACCAAACTGTGGAAAGAGCCAAAGGGCCCTTCAATGGACAAATGGTTAAAGAAGATATGGCCCATATATACAATGGAATATTATCTCTCCATCAGAAAGAATGAATATCCAGCTTTTATAGCAACATGGACCAGATTGGAGGAGATTATGCTGAGTGAAATAAGCCAAGCAGAGAAAGTCAAATATTATATGGTTTCACTTACTTGTGGAGCATAAGGAGTAATATGGAGGACAGTAAGAGAAGGAAAGGAAAGGTGAACTGGGGTAAATCACGGAGGGAGATGAAAGATGAGAGACTTTGGACTCAGAAACAAACTGAGGGTTTTAGAAGGGATGGGGGTGGGGGGATGGGTAAGCCTGGTGGTGGGTGTTGAGGGCACGTATTGCAAGGAGCACTGGGTGTGGAGCATAAACAATGAATATTGGAACACTGAAAAAAAATAATGTAATAATAAAGATAAAATAAAAACTTAAAAACCCACAAAAATAAAAAAATAAAACTTCACACAAATGATACCAAATTTCTCCCTATAGAGTCTATACCAATTAATAACCCTACTAGAGCTCAAAATAATTGATACACACCTTTAACCATAGTTGATATTAGAAGTATTTTTAATTGTCCCTTTTTTTGTCTATTTGTTAGGAAATTTGACCACTTAGTGATCAAATTTTTTCAATTAACTTTTATGATTACTAAAATCATGTATGTTTACTTAACTTGATGTTTCAACTTTTATGAATTGCCTTTTCCTATCTTCTGCCCATTTTATTGGGTTATTGATATTCTTCTTAAATACCTGAAATGCTTCCTTTAGGAATCCTAGATATTACTCTTTTATCTGTTACTATAACATAACAAAAGATATTTCTTCCTTATTGTCAGTGATATTTAACTCTATTGGACTGCTTTTTCAGTTTCTGTTGGACAGTATATCTTAAAAGAAACAAATTTACCAGTGGCTCTGCTCATGAAAAAAGGAGCTTGCCAAATTCTATTTTAAAATCTATTAGAAATTTGGGGCACCTGGGTGGCTCAGTTGGTTAAGTGACTGCTTTCGGCTCAGGTCATAATCCCAGAGACCCGGGATCGAGCCCCTCATCAGGCTCCCTGCTCGGCAGGAAGCCTGCTTCTCCCTCTCTCACTCCCCCTGCTTCTCCCTCTCTCAGTCCCCCTGCTTGTGTTCCCTCTCTAGCTACGTTTCTCTCTGTCAAATAAATAAATAAAAATATAAAAAAAAATCTATTAGTTTCATTGGGACCACGATGAAATTACACATTGACTTATAGAAACATAATTTATTTTTAAAATACTGAGTCTTCCATTCAGGCAAAATCACATATCTTCACATTAATTGGCATGTTTTATATTCTAAAGCAATTTTTTAAAATCATAGCAATGTTTATCTGACTTCATACAATACAAAAATGCAATATAGGAATACAGCTAAGTGCATAATGGTTAGATTCTTTTCTTCAGGAAGCTATGATTCTTATTTCTAGTACGAACAGATAAGAAACGCACACACAGAGAAACAGGTTGGTCATTGGCTTGACAATTTGGCCCCAAAATTACCTACAGGTGCATTCTTTTCTGATCTTTCATAAAGTCCAAGAAAACAACCAAAGAAAAACTTTATCCTCTGGTTCCTACCATTTGAAAAATACTATAATGTATTGTAGCAAGCCCAAGAAATGGAAAGATGTATATATTAAACTTTATTTTAAAAATGAAGCAGCAATGAGAATCTTCCTGTATTTCTTATAAATTCAAAATGATAAAAATACTGTTATAAAAACCTTCTAGGAGCACCTGGGTGGCTTAGTCAGTTAAGTGTCTGCCTTCGGCTCAGGTCATGATCCCAGGGTCCTGGGATCAAGTTCCACCTAGGGCTCCCTGATCAGCAGGGAGTCTCTTCTCCCTCTGCCCCTTCCCATTGTTCATGATCTCGCTCTCTCACACTCCCTCTCTCTTTCAAATAAATAAATAAAATCTTTAAAAAAAAGTTCTAGGTGCATTTGTGCATATTTTCCCTTTATTATGAGTATTTTTACATAATAGAAGTATCAAAAAATAGAAGGAATTTCACATCCTAAATTGTATTATTATATATTGTATTGAATGTAATATTTGAATTATAATTATCCTATAAAATTTCATATTGCATCATAATTGAGAAGCATATCCTGACTTAAAATATTTCAGTATACTTTTGTTTTGGATTATCATGAAAACACAAATACCAAAACACAGTTGTAAGTTGTAGATTAAAATGTGCTTTTGCATTAAACTGAAGACACTTGTTTAATTTTTAAAAAGAAAAAGAAAGGAAAATTAGGAAAGTTATTTGAAGTATTACTTTCAAAGTTCACAACATTCATTCAAGGTATCTTATTCTCCTTATGAACAATAGCAAAAAGCAATAATACATTTGGTCTTAAAAAGGAAAAAAAGGACATTCTGCTATATGTGACAATACAGATGAACCTGGAAGATATTATGCTAACAATTATGTAATATGAATGAGTGCTGCCATACAACATTGTGTCTATACTTAACAATACTGTGTTTTACACTTAAAATTTTTGTTATGTACGTAGATCCCAGTTTAAGTGTTCTTACCACAATTTGTAAAAACATAATGACTATAAATTAAAAGAATAATCATAAACTTTGTTACCCTTTAGATTAGCACAAAAACTTAAAAGGCAATAACACCCATAACTAATGAGGATATCATCCTCAGACTCTGTTCATTTGAGTATGAGCTATTGCAAATGGAGGAAAATAATCTGGAAATGTGTAGTAAGATTAAAATATGCAGATCTTTAAACAAGCATTACTAATGTTGGGACCCTCTCCTACTGCAATAAAAAAAAAATACGTGTATCTACGATAAATGTATCTAAGATACATGTATTTGTTACAACATTGTTTGCCACAGTAAAAAGACTAGAAATAGGGGTGGCCTGGGTGGCTCAGTCAGTTAAGCGGCTACCTTCCGCTCAGGTCATGATCCCAGGGTCCTGGGATGGAGCCCCACATCAGTATCCCTACTCAATGGGGAGTTTCCTTTTCTCCCTCCCACTTACCATGACTATGCTCTCTCACCCTCTCTCTGTCAAATACATAAATAAAATCTTTTAAAAAAATAGAAATAAAAATCATTTAAAAAAAAAATCATGAGATTCATTATGATTTGATTGCTTTGGGCTATACTTTTGTTTGTTTATCAGCCTCTCTGTGTAAGGAATAGAACAGAGGATGAGATCAGCTTCTGAAGAAACAGATAAACAAGGGCCCACTGTAGACACCCAGAGAAAAAGTCTAGGTGCTATTAGAAAACAGAGACATGGTCATATACACAGCAACAAATATACATTATGGTACCAGTTCGTCCCTTTCAAGTCAGTAAGAGTGAAGTAAATCTACTATTTACACTACAGCTGAGCCCTGAGAGTCTGACAAGGACTTTTCAGAGGAGAGTTAACAAATGCTTTCCCTTACAAAGCCCAATAAGTGTCCACAGAATGATGGACAAGTGGGAAAGAAACACACCTTTATTAAATATCTCATAGGTACCTAGTATTTAACATATTTTTAAACTTAATACCTCCAAAACTCTATATTACTATTATTCCCTCCATTCAAATCATTACACATTGAGAAACTGAAGTTTAGATATTTGGCCTAAGGTAATATGACTTGCTAAAGGCAGGGCTGAGCCTTTAAAGTTGTGAAATAAGCCAGATTGAGGTAATTTTATACTTTCTGTGTGAGTCCATATTACTGTTGACACTTGAAAAATATGACCCCCAACATGCAGTCATAAATCTGTGTATAACTTCTGACTACCCAAAAACATAACTTTAGAGCCTATTGTTGACAAGAAGCCTTACTGACAACATAAACTGTCAATTAACATATTTTATGTTTTTTTTCACATTTTATATGTTATATGTATTAAACACTATATTCTTACAATAAAGTAAGCTAGAGAAAAAAGATGTTATGAAGAAAATCATGGGGTGCCTAGGTGGCTCAGTCAGTTAAGCATCTGATTTCAGCTCAGGTCATGATCTCAGGGTCATGGGATCAAGCCCTGAGTCAAGTTGGGGCTTATCACTCATCAGGGAGTCTGCTTGTCCCTCTGCCTCTCCCTCTGCTCTGACCCCCTACCCCATCCTACTCCCACTCAGGTTCTCTCTATCCCACTGCCTCTCTCTCTCAA
>PITA01024528.1:0-26112 GCA_004023965.1 Spilogale gracilis | reverse complement strand
ACGCTAATTTTTTTTTTTTTAAGATTTTTATTTATTTGACAGAGAGAAACACAGCCAGAGAGGGAACACAAGCAGGGGGAGTGAGAGAGGGAGAAGCAGGCTTCCCACCGAGCAGGGAGCCCGATGTGGGGCTCGATCCCAGGTCTCCGGGATCATGACCTGAGCGGAAGGCAGTCGCTCAACCAACTGAGCCACCCAGGCGCCCCGAAAAGCATGCTAATTCACCAGAATCTCAACACCCAGAGAAGACCAATTGCTACCAACAGAATGGTTCTCTTTCTTCTTCATACTGCAGTACATGTGAGGATGCCTCAGTCAGTCACCCTCTACCTTATTTGTTGAAGCTCTCAGCAGAGGGTCCTGGCTCTAAAGCACATTTGCAGCATCAACTAACAAAACCTGGTTTGTTTTTTTCTTTTTTTTTAAAAGGATAACTATGTTTTGTTTTGTTTTTTAAGATTTTATTTATTTATTTGACAGAGCGATGACAGGTAGACAGAGAGGCAGGCAGAGAAAGAGGAAGCAGGCTCCTCACTGAGCAGAGAGCCCGATCCTGGGACCCTGAGATCATGACCTGAGGGTGAAGGCAGAAGCTTAACCCTCTGAGCCACCCAGGCACTTCCTGGTTTGTTTTTCTAAACCTAAGTTAGCATGGCTGATTTTCCTATAGAAGGATTTCATTTAACTATAGAAAGTAAAATGGATGGAATTAAAACTACACTTATGAGAGGCGCCTGGCTGGCTCAGTCAGAAGAGCATGTGACTACTGATCTTGGGGCGACGAGTTCAAGCCCCACGTTGGGTGCAGGTGACTTAAATGAACAACAAAACAAAACTTCCACCTATGAATATACACCAAATTTCTCAGCTATCAAAATGACTTGTTAACTGAACTTGACACAGCTATAAAAGCAAATTAACCACCAGAAGGACTAGCAAAAAATACAATTAGCCTCAAAAAACCTATGTGCTGTTGTCAATCAAGTATCTTAGATGCTGAGCAGACATTTCCTCATTTCACGCAGTCCTATAAACAGTGTTAAAGGAGACTGGCACATGAAGCAGACGTTAGCTTTGCTATTATTATGCATTCTAGCTATACCCATTTAACCTGATCTCAAGCAGATAATCTGTTCAGCCCTTTTGGACAGCAGAGTAACATATACACCAAGAGCCTCCTTTGAGATTATGAATTATTATTAGAAACAAGTATCCTGCAAGAGGAAATAGTTAAGTCTATTATAGATTTATTATTTTTGAAATTAAAAAAAAAATTATTTGACAGAGAGAGAGCAAGAGAGAGAGTACAAGTAGGGGGAGCAACAGAAGGAGAGGGAAAAGCAAGCTCCCCGAGGAGCAGGGAGCCGGACATGGCGCTTGATCCCAGGACTCTGGGATCATGACCTGAGCTGAAGGGAGATGCCCAACCACCTGAGCCACCCAGGCGCACCAACTTTATTATTTTTTTTCTGAAGAGTTATTTATTTTGAGGGGCAGGGAGCCTGCTCCTCCCTCTGGCCCTCTCTCTCTCATGAATGAATATTAAAAAAAAAAAAATTCTTGGGTGCCTGGGTGGCTCAGTTGGTTAAGCGACTGCCTTCGGCTCAGGTCATGATCCCGGAGACCCGGGATCGAGCCCCGCATCAGGCTGCTTGCTCGGCGGGAAGCCTGCTTCTCCCTCTCTCATTCCCCTTGCTGGTGTTCCCTCTCTCGCTGTGTTTCTGTCAAATAAATAAATAAATAAAAATCTTAAAAAACAAAACAAAAAAAACCTCTGCCTTCAGCTCAGGTCGTAATCTCAGGGTCCTGGGATTGAGGCCCACATGGGGCTCTCTGCTCAGCAGGGAGCCTGCTTCTTCCTCTCTCTGCCTGCCTCTCTGCCTACTTGTGATCTCTCTGTGTTAAATAAATAAATAAAAGCTTTAAAAAAAATTGTACAGAAGGCTTCTGGCATTTTGCTAAACTTGGATTTTAAAAGTCCGTTACATTAGTTAAAAATTAATATAAAAAGATGATTTTAAAGAAGTATTAAAACAACAACAAAAAAGCAAGCCATTTGTTTTGAGTGAGGAAGTACTTTCAATATTTTACTGCAAATCATTAGCACCTGTTTGGGTAAAATATCAAGATGGAAAACATAAGAACTACTAGAAAAGGGACACCTATGTAGACTAAGCCTTCCTACAAGGTAAAGAAACAAACTAAAGTAGTATGTAAGCATCCTTAAGATTTTAGAAAGCTGTCTGGGGGAAAATCTGCCTATTCCTGGCATTCAGACCAGAGAAACTGGTCTCTCACTGAGGACACTTAGAGATCGTGAAAGCCTCGTTAGTACCCCTACAGTAAATAAAATAATGAGCTTTCCTCCCAAGGCTGCTGCTTCTAACATGTCTCAATGTTAGCCAACAGCACAACCCCAAAGCTCCAGCCAGCCAAAGAAGCCTACAAAAGAGAGGCCCCCAGCAGGACGTGGCACAGGTGCCCATCTCCTTGCTTTTGGGTTTAATCCTGACAGAAACCAAAGACTTTTAAGAACAGAGAAGCAGCCTGTCTTTCACACAACCCTCCTCCAATGCTGTGCTGAGCTCTGGGACAAAGTTTCAATAATTTTGAGTTTGAGGTAATATCAGGACAAGCACCCTCACCGGTTTTATGGGTAGTCATGTGACTTAACAGTCACCTGAGCTAGGGGTTGGACTGACATCTTCTTATCAAAGCTGTGCACTTGGGGCGCCTGGGTGGCTCAGTTGGTTGGGCAACTGCCTTTGGCTCAGGTCATGATCCCGGAGACCCAGGATCGAGTCCTGCATCAGACTCCCTGCTTGGCAGGAAGCCTGCTTCTCCCTCTCTCACTCCCCCTGCTTGTGTTCCCTCTCTGGCTGTGTTTCTCTCTGTCAAGTAAATAAAATCTTTAAAAAACACACACACACACAAAAACACACACACACACACACACAAAACAAAGCTGTGCACCTGAGTAACATTAATAAAACTAATGGCAGGGGCGCCTGGCTGGCTCAGTCAGTGAAGCATGCGACTCTTGATCTTGGGGTCATTGAGTTCAAGCTCCGTGTTGGGTGTAGAGATTACTTAAATAAATAAATCTTTAGAAGAAATAAAAAAACAGAACTAATGGCAGCTAGCATTGTCTATTTTAGGCCAGTCACTGTTTTAAGCATATGAATATATTAGGCTTTTCTATACTTTTTTAAGATTTTACTTGAGAGAGAGAGCATGACAGGGAGGGGATGGGGGCAGGGGAGAGGGAGAAGCAGACTCCCCGCTGAGTGGGGAGCCAGTCCAAGGACAATTCGGGGCTCCCAGGACCCAGAGATCATGACCTGAGCTGAAGGCAGCTGCTTACCCAACTGAACCTCCCAGGCACCCCCATAATAGGCTTTTCTTTTTTTTTTTTTTCAAAGACTTTATTTATTTGACAGAGAGAAACACAGTGAGAGAGGGAACACAAGCAGGGGGAGTGAGAGAGGGAAAAGCAGGCTTCCTGCTGAGCAGGGAGGCTGATGTGGGACTCGATCCCGGGTCTCCGGGATCATGACCTGAGCTGAAGGCAGTCGCTTAACCAACTGAGCCACCCAGGCACCCTATAATAGGTTTTTCTAATCCACATTGTGACTAGGGAGATAGGTGCTCTTGGTCCCATTTTACATACGGGAGAACCAAAGCACAAAGTAAATCACCCAAGGCCACAATGTCAGATCTGCCAGGGGCAGAACCGGGATTCACAGCTGGTGGGTTCAGCCTGGAGTGTTGGCGCACCTGTTCTTTACCACAATACCACAGATGTCTCCGATTCCACATCCACACGGTGCAATCGAGGGAGTAGCTGCCAAAAGGACCATTATTTTCCCTAAAGTCATTTTGAATCACTTTTTAAAGGATCTCTAAGTTTTAGGACACTGAGACACTTAATTTCAGCTGAAAGATATAAAAGCAAGTTAAGCCTCAGCTATTAGAAAACCAACGAACCCCTGACCAGAGCCTGGAATATCCGTCAGGTAAAACAGATGCAAAATGTTAACTACTCTTTGAATATAACTTCATTTTTTAAAAAATATTTATTTATTTGACAGAGAGATCACAAGTAGGCAGAGAGGCAGGCAGAGAGAGAGGAGGAAGCAGGCTCCCTGCTGAGCAGAGAGCTCCTGAGATCATGACCTGAGCCCAAGGCAGAGGCTTAACCCACTGAGCCACCCAGGCAACCATAACTTCATTGTTTTAATAAAATTATAAACTGATTACAGAGAAATGAAGACAAAAAAGGAGTAAAAATCACCTGAAATCAAGCTCCTTGGAGGCATCTGTTACCTTTTAGAGGACCATTCAGAAAGAAGTCCATGTATTTAATAAGCAAATAGAACTAGCCCTAAACGGGAGCCCCCTCTCTTTTGACATCATTTGGTTATGAAAAGGCCCTGCAGGGTGGCCGTTAAGAAGACAGAATCTGGGGCGCCTGGGGGGCTCAGTTGGTTAAGCGACTGCTTTCAGCTCAGGTCATGATCCTGGAGACCCAGGATCGAGTCCCACATCAGCCTCCCACATCGGGATTCCTGCTCGACGGGAAGCCTGTTTCTCCCTCTCTCACTCCCCCTGCTTGTGTTCCCTCTCTGGCTGTGTTTCTCTCTGTCAGATAAATAAATAAAATCTTAAAAAAAAAAAAAAAAAAAGACGACAGAATCTGGGCTGGCCTGGATGTGAACCCTAACTCGTCAACTTGAGCCAATTACTTAACCGAAGCCTCAGGCTCCTGATCAGTAATGTTAGGATTCTTTCAGGGCTTAAAGGAGAATGAAATAAGACAGTAAGCTTAGTGCAAGGACATCCTGAATATTACTTTTTAAAGGAGGATCCATTTAAACACTTCTCTATGCCAAGTGTAGACATTATTCTTGATTTACAACAACATTAACACCTTCACAGCATTCCAGTTTACAAGCACAAATAACCTGCTTATGCAGCCATCTACTTAGGGGTTACTTAGGTTTTGGGTGGATTTTTGGTAATACAGTAATTCCATCAATTCAAAGATGCCTCTTTTTACACATTTTAGCATCCCTGAAATGATATTTCACAATTTAATGGCACAGATTTCTTTTCTAGGTAGTATATATATTAATTGAAGTAAATATCTGAGGTCTACATTTTTAAAACCTTGTTTGAGAATTTTCTTAGAATACATTTTTTTAAAAAGATTTTCTTTATTTAACAGGTAGAAACACAGCCAGAGAGGGAACACAAGCAGGGGGAGTGAGAAAGGGAGAATTAGGCCTCCTGCCGGGCAGGGATCCCGATCTCCGGGATTATGACCTGAGCCGAAGGCAAGTCGCTTAACCAACTGAGCCACCCAGGCGCCCCTTAGAATACATTTTTAGGGGCTCCTGGGTGGTGACTCAGTCAGTTAAATGGCTGCCTTCAGCTGGGGTCATGATTCCAGGGTCCTGGGATCAAGCCCCGAGTCACGCTCCCTGCTTGGTGGGGAGCCTGCTTCTCCTTCTCCCCAACTTTTTCTCTCTAGCTCTCTCAAATAAATAAATCTTTTTTAAAAAATGAATTTTTAAAAGTAGAATTGCCGGGCCATTTTATGTTCTGATACATGTCACCAAGCCACCGTGCAGAAAGATTGTGTTATTGGTACAACCTCCACGGGCAGAAAGTGACAAGAGTCCATTTCTCCACATCCTGACCAACACAGGGTGGGGTCAATCTTTATCATCCTTGCTAATCTGACAGGCAAAACAATCTCATCTTATCCATTTCTTTCACTGTTGAACTCAATTTACTTTAGATACAATGTACAGTAAGTCACTCAGTAGGAGTACCACAAACTAGCTGCCCATGCCTGACAAGTGAGCAAAAGCAGGATCGCTGATACCTCCCACTTCTGGTTTCCTCACATCTGACAGTTAAGGGGAGCAGTAACATAATGTAGAGGGAGCATCGTAACTAGACCTAAGATCAAGCCCCAGCTTTGCCGCTTACTACATGTGTCAACCTGAACAAATTTAACTTGTCTGTTTCTGCAGCCATAGGATGAGGCTAATGTAGAACTTTGTGGCACAGTAAATGATCTATAAATGGTAGCTATTCAAGGATGACTTCAACCATAAAGGCTTACAGAGGTGAAAATTGAAAGATCTCCCAAAGAAACACTGCATTTCCTTACTCATTTCTTTCTCCAACAGGACTGACTGGTCTTTAGCCAGGTCCCCAAGAGGAGTCTTGTATGGGAACTGAAAGCTCATTCTTAGCACCTATTTGGAAACAGTCCATTAAGATGACAAAGGGAAAAATGAGTATAGTGAAAGGCAAACAGATTATTTGTTCTAAGAGAACCCAAATCATCCTCATTCATAAAGATTAAATGCAAAATGTGGGGTTTAATCAAGATCAGTAAAAATTTTTTTTTAAAAGATTTTATTTATTTATTTGAGAGAGCAAACAAGGGCACAAGCAGAGGGGAGGCAGAGAGAAGTAGGCTCCCCACTGATCAGGGAGCCCAATTCAAGGCTTGATCCTAGGACCTGGGGATCACAACCTGAAGCCAAAGGCAGAGGCTTAACTGACTTTTTTTTTTTTTTTTTAAGATTTTATTTATTTGACAGAGAGAAACAGCGAGAGAGAGAACACAAGCAGGGGGAATGAGAGGGGGAGAAACAGGCTTCCTGCCGAGCAGGGATCATGACCAAGCCTAAGGCAGTCCCTTAAGCAACTGAGCCACCCAGGCGCCCCATAAGAATTCTTATCAATAGGCAGAGATGAATCTGAATTTGAATGAACTTGAAATCATGGAAAAAAACAAAAAAAAAATACCAACCCCATTTTTAGGTAATCATTCAAACACCTGAAAGGAGACTCCTATACCCAAATTCAGGACTTCTGGCTGCTATAAAAACTATTACTGATCAAAGCCCAGTTCCGATTCCTGGCTCTCAGGAACAAACTCATGGGCACTCGTTTCTCAATGACACAGATTTACTCCAGTGTCCCCAGCTGATAGGCAGAAATCCCCTTATTTTTTCCATGCAGCCTTTCTCGACACCCCCCACGGCCACCCTTCATTTCTAGTCTCCAGCACCTATGCAGGCACTAGTCTCACAGCCCGCTCACCACCACCTCCCAGGCTGGGTGGGCCTCCAGGCTTCCCTCCCAGCCCAGAACACTTCCATCACCAGCTGAAAGCCTGCAAAGGCGTCTTAAGGCCAAGACTGAATTCTTACTCATTTTTTTTTTTTTAAAGATTTTATTTATTTATTTGACAGAGAGAAACACAGCTAGAGAGGGAACACAAGCAGGGAGAATGAGAGAGGGAGAAGCAGGCTTCCCGTTGAGCAGGCAGCCCGATGTGGGGCTCGATCCCGGGTCTCCGGGATCATGACCCGAGCCGAAGGCAGTCTCTCAACCAACTGAGCCACCCAGGCGCCCCGTTACTCATTTTTCTTATCTCACTCCAATTTTACTTTCTTTTCCACCATGGCACAGTCTGCGACCCCATTCTAGGGTTCCTATCGCAGACACAACAAGCACCCCCTGGCCCCTCCCATCGCTCTGGCGAGGTCCAGTTCGAGTCACAGTCCCTCCACACAGCACTCTCCAATATCAGCTCTTACCAGTCGCTGCCCTTCCTAGGTTACTCCTGCAGTTACAATGCGTGACACAACTCAGCATCCCGTAAAATACCAGTTCCTTACTAACTACCAGGAGTTGTGATCTTGGATGGATCACTTAACCTCTACAGGCCATTTCCTCATCTAAAAAATAATAAAAATCAAAATTAAGAGATTTTTATTTTTATTTTTAAAAATATTTTATTTATTTATATGACAGAGAGAAACACAGCCAGAGAGGGAACACAAGCAGGGGGAGTGAGAGGGAGAAGCAGGCTTCCGGCTGAGCAGAGAACCTGATGCGGGGCTCGATCCTGGGTCTCTAGGATCATGACCTGAGCCGAAAGGAGTCGCTCAACCAACTGAGCCACTCAGGCGCCCCAAATTAAGAGATTTTTAGAAGGTCTCCTCCTGTTCTAAAAATCCTCTAATTTTGTATACTGCCATATTCTGTTTCACATATTAATTTCACTTGTCTTATTTGATTTTAGAATTCCACAAGGGAGAAAGTATTTCTTCCCTAACTCTCAAAGCAACTTATCCCAGGATGTGGCTCAAGGAGATGCTCACTAAATGTGAAATTAAAAAACAGGTCATCAGCACCAAGATAGAAAGCTTCAGAGAGCCGAGTGTGAACCCAACCAAGACCTATTTCTTTTCTCTCTCTCTCTCTTTTTTTTTTTAATTTTTAATATTTTTAAGTAATCTCAACCCTGGGATCAAGGATAGAATGCTCCACCAAAATGAGCCAGCCAGCACCCCCTCAAAACCTGTTTTTTGTTTTTGTTTTTGTTTTTTTTCTCAAAACCTGTTTTTAAAGCAGTATAGAAAACTGATAAAGGTAGTCAGTGCCAGACAAGTAGAAGACATTGAGATGATCCGTTGGTTCTTTTCCAGAATTAAAGGTCTACCTTGACAGAAAACAAGCTGCTGGCTCTTGAACGCAATGAACACAGGTTTGAGAGCTCAAAATGGTCTCTTAATTTGTACATAGCACTGTCTGAAGTATGGGTACATAAGCCCTTAAACAGCAGATGCGAGTTTTAGGTAAGCTCAGATGTACTGCTCTAGGGTAGAGGATTTAGAAGCCTTGCTTGGTGGAGAGCCCCTGGGACTATCTGAAGCCTACAGTACAACAGCAGGGAAATTTACATTCATTTTGGCCATGCAAGGCTGAAACCTCTAACAGAAGAGCAATTCCTTCCAATTCTCTGTCCCAGTGCCCTTCTCTTTCTCCCCTCCAAAAAACACACGCTTTTCTAAGGGGAACAGTAACAAAGGCAGATATATTGAAGCATTCAATTCTATTTTAGGCTTCCACTAAAATGTTTTTATTTTTTCTCTCTCTTCTCAGGGCAGCACAGGTCAATGTGTAGATGGAAAGCAAGCAAGCGGTCTGCTGGAGGATGGGGTCCACATTAACAAAATTTAACCAGGAGCTCCAAGCAGTGAGAGGAGTAAATCCCTCTGAACTGCAGTCAGAGGCAGAGGACCAAGCCCCTTGCTACTGCATTATCTTCAAATAAAATGTATTCAGTATCCACGTATTTTTGCCCCACCCTATTGAGAGATGGCAAATATAAGCCCTACCAATCAAGTCAAACTGGTCAATGCTATTCCAGCCACTTCTAAACATGTTTTGGCTCACAGCTAACATCCTAAAGAGCTATGAAATCAAATCAAAGCCACTCAAATGAAACCAGTTACTCCTTGAATAATCAAATGAAGGAAACACAGCTTTTTAAAGTAGCAGCTCTTAAGACAAAGCAATGTCCCTCTTTTTCACTCAGCTGTTTCACAGAATTTCGAGACAAAGGACAACTACTGTATTGTCACCTTTTTTTTTTTCTGGACTAAAGCCACAAGATTACTAATAAATAGCTAACGGTCACCATTCAAAAGTAATAACGACATTATGACTTCATATGCCAGTTATCTACCAAATTGGAAAGAACCAAATATATGCATTCTTCTCTCCCCAAAGAAAGTCTGGAAGTAAGTGTGAGCAGTGACTCACTTTCTCTCCCATCAGAACAATTTCTGGGGGAATGTTAAACAGTATCATCTTCCCTAATTATAGGATGGGAGAGAAGGGTTTCACACTTGTTCAAAAGTTTACCAATTTAAGTTGGAGAGCTTATGAGATGCTCATGGTCTAGGTCTAAAAACTTCAGTGGTAACAGGGAATATTCTTGCCTAAAAATTATTAAAAAATAGACCTCAAATCCGTATTTTCGTTTTGTTGCTTTAATACTAAATACACAAGGGGATAAAAGAAAAATACCAGGCTTCCAGATTCAAGTTTCTTGGGTAAGCTTAATGGAGAAACCCAAGTTTGCATTGGGGGGAAAAACTGTTCCCACAGGGTTTCCGTAGAGCCTACAGATGTGAGTACCTGAGCAGCCAATCTTTTTTGAAATTTCATTCCGGTTTGTTAACCGGTGCTCTATTAGTTTCAGGTGTACAATATTTGAGTAGCCAACTTTAGGAGGATACCAGGACTATTCATCTGCTGAAAATAGTAATCACCTATGGAAACATCAAATTACTCCTCTGTGCACCAATGATATAGGAATTTAACAGTCTAAGCTTGCTCCTTTGCTCTGACTTCTAGCTAAGAAAATAGAAACAGAAAGTGTTATGTTACTCTAAAACGTACAGCTGGTTGTGTCTGCTTTCTGACACTTCAGTGCGGACTTTGAGAATATCCTGGGGAAGCCTGGCATTACAAGAACAGCTCTGGAAAAAACCCTTTCCTTCCCCTTAAAGGACTCTTCAAAATTGCATTCTATGAAGTACAGCTTACATGTCTAACATCAAGACACTACAGCGTGGAACTCTATGCCTCCGGCAATGAGAGCAAAATAGTAACTACCCACAAGTGTGGCAAGATTCAAAAAAGGAAAAAAAAAAATCAGCAGTGTTTTTACAGGGGACCACATTTCTACATTTCCACTGTGTTCCTTTGTAAAATTTTAATAATTTCACTTAGGGGTAGTAAACAAATGTGTGGCAAACTCCCAACCATCAGACTATGACTCTGAGAAAAAAATGTCAGAACTTGAGAGGCAGTGAACACGGCCTATGCAAAGGCTAAACTTCAGGTTCTCCTCCCATAGAGCTGACACATTATTCGATAACACCCACCCTTGTAAAAATAAATTACATATCCAAAAGGGCAAGCTGCTGCCATCAATTGAGTAAACAACATAATTACCATGTGCCAGGTGGAAAGCGAATCCTCATGTAAATAGTTTAGGCTCAGAATGAACTGCAAACTAGAAAGCAGCTTATTTTTAAACTGTCAGCAGGTTTCTTTTGTGCAATTAGAGTGTAATACAGGATAATTGCTCAAGTTTCTTTTAAGAAAATCACCATCTGACTCGTACAACAGCAAGATGAACCTTAGGGTTTAGAACTCGACTAGTTTTTTCACAAAGAATTAAAAGACACCGAGGTTCTTTAATGAGCTTTGGCATATACTTTTAACCACCTCTGCAAACTAGAGGAAATTCACTGCTAACCAACTAGCATCAGGTTCCAGGTTGCAAAAATCTTTTGACCAGGTAAAGTAAGACTAATTGAGTGCTTTTACATAAATTTTTCAAGTCTTAAAAAAAACAAAAACCCGTGTACTCATACACTTCCTTGCTGTGATCATGCTGCTTTGACTTTACTTGCATTACCAACCAACAAGCAAATAGAAATACTCGAGGCATCCACACAAAGGCAGTTAAAGACCATACATCAAACCAGCCCCTTAAGTCATATTTAATATTCCACTCTGCCTCTATGTCAGCTATCCAGAGCCCGCCTCACGGTAAATGGGAAAAGTGGGCAATGAGAAAGGACGAGCTGGGCTTCTTTGTGTTATCACAGCAAACGAAGGTAGGTGAGTACAAGCGGCCATCCCAGCATTTGCGTGGCATCACACTTACCTTGAGGATGTCCCCCCTTTTGAAGCTCAGCTCGTCGTCAGCAGTAGCTTTGAAGTCATATTTGGCGATGGCTTCCATTCTGAGCGCTGCTCAGGGCTCAGCAGCCTGACGCCGGGGAAGGGAGTCTTCCCTGCCGAAGCCACCCAGCGCTCTGGGCTCGGCCTCGCCGCTCTCCTGGGACTCGCTCCCGCACTCCGGGACACACAATGCCACCCTGAATCACAAGAGGAATGGGTGAGAGAAGCGGCCAGCACCGAAGGCAGCCCCGCCCTGCCGATCGGCCAGCGGCCCCAGCCCCCACGCCCCCTGGCTCGGCCTGGCTCGGCCCGCCTCCGTCGCCCGCAGGCAGGAGCCCCGGTCGCCTCCTTCCTCTTCGCAGTCTCAGCCCCCAGGCGACTGACAGGCCCGCCGGCCAATGGCGGCCGCCGCTCGAGCTATTCCAGAACACACTTCCTCTTCCTTCCCGCTGGGTGTGCGCAATGTGCAGGAACCGGCTGGAGACCCGCTCAGTCTCCGCCTTTCCTCCCTCGCCCCTTACGCTCCGTGCTCCTCCAGCCCGAAATGCAGTCTACTCAAAGAAGGCCTCGCTCTCGGGATGGCAGCCCGCTTTTCTTAGTGGTCCATCTCCTTCCCAAGCTTTCTGGTCTTCTGAAAACGTTGGGTCCCCTATCCCGTCAAAAGCAAACGATTCCGGCTTTGGTCCTGAGCTGCTTGACTGTTCTCAGAAACTAACCCTTGGTCTGCTCCTAGGAAAGCAGGAGAAAGTGAACCTCGGAACCCCTTTAAAATTCAACTTGCTATTCTGAGCAAGGCAGCTCTCCCTCTACCTCCAAACCGCTCAGCAAGCTCAGGTAACCATAAAAAGAAGATACTGCCTCAGAGCCTTTTGTTGGTGAAGACCAGCTCTTGCCTAAAGCACCCTTCTCCCCTGAACACCCCCAAGGCTTTGGAATCCCAATTAGCCCTTGAAATAGATGTCCAAGGTTCAGCATTTCCAGAAGTAGCTTCCATATTATTTACAACTACCCTAGGGAGCAAAGCTGAAGTCCTAACTACGCTTGACAGGAATCCCTTTTTTCAGAATCTGAGCTGCCAGATGCCTTATCTGGGCAAAGAAAGGGCAGGGAGATGGTGCCAGTAAATCAAACAGAAGCCTCTCACAGTTACCCTGACAACAGCTGCTTTTCTCAGAGCCAGAGGGGTTCTAAAATGAACCAAACTGCATTTTGCAGGTAAAGATTCTGTAACAACCCTTAGTGTACTACGTGATGCTGATACGTGATGCTGAACTGTGGGCATACAGTCCCCAGCCACCAACTCGGACATAATCTAGACCTTTGCCTAAGGAAAGGAGAATGAAGTCCCACTCTTGTTTTCAGTTGCTGTTCTCATACAGGCTAAGTAAAAGCAGAAAACAACACTGGCAGTGGCAGAATGGGGACAGAGTATTTATAGTGACACCCTTCTTGGATAATTACCACCTAGCAGAATGCTCATCTGAGGGGCTCGAGGGATTATTATTCTTTTGTTCTAAAGTTAACAACTGGGGCACTAATCAAGCATTGCTGTAAATGGACTAAGCAGTAAGCCATCTGGGAATATTAAGATTAGAAGGAAATGAATGTTACCAAGGAGGGCAGAAATCACTGGTAATGAAAAGGCCTTCAGTTAAATTCTGAAAGCCAAACAATTCTACTGCAGGTAAACTAATCAACCAAACCAATGTGTATTCTATCAGGCCATACCTACAATATTCCATGTGGGGCTGACTCTAAAAGAGGGAAGACAGAATTCCAGCAAATATATAATAGATAGATGAAGCTTAGTCTCAAGAGTATTTATTTTAAATTTTAAGTGATCTCTACACCCAACATGGGGCTCGAACTCACAACCCCAAGATCAAGTCCCGTGCTCTCTCAACTGAGCCAGCCAGGCACCCCTCAGAGTATTTCTTTTTGTGTGTCCTTAAGCACCCTTTATTTATTCTCGCTGTAGTTGCTTCTTTTTTTAATCAAACTAATCCATGTATATAATTTTGAAAGTCTCTTTTAAAAGGCTTATATAAAAAAAAGGGCAGTTCTCCACCCTAACCAGCAATCACCCTCAATTTTGTTTTTAGCTTTCTCTTTGTATTTACTTACAATATTTCTAAATAATATGCTTTTACTGCTGTTTCTTACTTTATTCCAGCCATGACCTATCGCTTACGAGATGTTCATCCCTGCCAGCATCCCCTTGCCTATCCAGTAATACCACGTACTGCGGTCTAAGCACAGTTTCACATTACAAAATATTCTTCACTGCTGATTTAAATATATTAGAAGCAACCTTCCTTTCTAGAACAACCCTTTACTTTTTCCTGGCATTAATAATGTACCTATTTTTATTTTGTTACCAATGTTCCAAGATCTTTGCTACATGCCTGTCAATACTTTCAATATTTTCTATCTGCCCAGGTAATTTACTTTAATTGGTCTCCAGGGCGGACTGTTAGGACCATGTATCCATTATGGGAAGCTGAACTGAGCAGATCTAACCAAGATAAGAAGTTTCATTTTTGAAAAACAAATCAGAAAATCAGAAAAAGCATTGTCACAGTCAAGGTAGTATTGTAACAGGGCATCAATTTCTAAGTCATTCAGGATTTCAGAAAACTGCAGTGCAACTCAATAGCCATGGCGTAAAAACCAAGAGAGTTTTCAGCACTGGGTTTTCCTGTCACCCAACTCATCTACCACAGGATTCCCACAGAAAGCATAAACAGATCCACATTCTTGAAAATCGTGTTTATGAGATACAGTTTGAGAGAAATGAAAACCAGGTATAATCAATACTTCTGTGGCTGTGCCAAATAAAAATTAGCAGCTCATGGGAAAAACCTGAAGGGCTCAGCTTACCAGGCTAGCCACCCAAAAGAGCACACAGGCTAAAGGAATTCAAAAGGGTGTGTTTCATTAAAGGCAAAAACAAAAACAAAATCCAACAACAAACCCACAAAAAAACTATCTCATACAAAATACTAATTACTAAAAAAAGAAAACTGAAAGTGGACGCAATGTATAATGATTTTAACAGAGAAAATGGATCAAGAGTACATTTAACACTGAACTCTGAGAATGGGTTAAGCTGTTCCAGCATACACCCTGCAGTCCATCACAAGCAGCAATTTTAAGAACACAAGTGCAGGGGCGCCTGGGTGGCTCAGTGGGTTGATCGTCGGCCTTTGGCTCAGGTCCCTGATCTTGGGGGTCCTGGGATCAAGCCCCACATCAGGCTCCCTACTCCTGGGGGGCCCCGCTTCTTCCTCCTCCCTCTGGCTGCTGCTCCCCCTGCCTACGTTCTCTCTGTCCAGTGAGTAAATAAAATCTTATAAAAAAAGAAAAAAAGAACACAAGTGCTATCTGAATTGTTCATTTCAAGTAATGTGCACTGAATCCTCAAATGCAGTCCCCTAAAGGTATTTTAGGACTTTATTTTCTTTCTTCTATTTAAACTCTTCTCTTCCCAAAATTTACAGGAAATAAAATATACAACACCCACTGGGCAATATAGCTTAGTGTCTGCATGGTCTCTAAAAGCAGGCTGACCAGGGTTCAAGTAATGACCTTGAGGTTTACCAGCTATCATTTTGGGCAAGCCTTGTAAACAGGCCCCATTTTCTCATCTGTAAAATGGGGATAGTATCACCTACTTTATAAGATTCTTTCATTATTAGGTAATACAGATAATACACCTGAAGTGCTGTGAACAGGGCCCAACATTAAGTTACTCAAAATTAAGTTAAAATGTGGTTCTACTTAACACATAAGATGTTCAATTTCACTGGTAAAAACTGCAAATGAGGGGCGCCTGGGTGGCTCAGTGGGTTAAAGCTTCTGCCTTCGGCTCAGGTCATGATCTCAGGGTCCTGGGATCAAGGCCCGCATCGGGCTCTCTGCTCAGCAGGGAGCCTGATTCCTCCTCTCTCTCTGCCTACTTGTGATCTCTCTCTGTGTCAAATAAATAAATAAAATCTTAAAAAAACAAACAACAAAAAAAAACCCCCTGCAAATTAGGGGCGCCTGGGTGGCTCAGTTGGTTAAGTGACTACCTTCGGCTCAGGTCATGATCCTGGAGTCCTGGGATAGAGCCCTCCATCAGGCTCCCTGCTCAGGCAGGAAGCCTGTTTCTCCCTCTCTCACTCCCCCTGCTTGTGTTCCCTCTCTGGCTGTGTTTCTCTCTGTCAATCTTAATCTTAAAAGAAAATCTTAAAAAAAAAAACAAAACACCAAAATACTGCAAATTAAAACAATGAGATGTCCTTCACCTAAATGGCAAAATTTTTAAAGGTTTATATATTTAGTCTCTGCAATACCCTGGGTGAACATACTCTGATTCTTTATTCAATGTTCACTAGATGGGTGACACTGGAGAAATGACCTATATTCCCTAAAGCCTAGCTTCCCTCAGCTGGAAAATGAGAATAATGACACACCGACCTGATACGACATTTTGATGATTAAAAGAGACAGCACATGTAAAGGCCCTGGAGTGAAGACATGGTGCAAAGTGCTAAGAAGCATTCACTGGCTGTCATCACCAACATCTTTTAAGTACCAGTCCATTATGTTCCTACATTGTCCATCTTCTTCCATCTACATGCAAACTCATGTAGATGGTAGGCATGGTAGGCAAATTAACAGCCCTATTAAATATAAACTTTAAAATTAAATCGCTCCACATCACAGTCCTAGCAATGCTCAAATATTTACACATATGAAGACTAATCACATCTATCGTCACTTATTCTATTAGGCTTTTAAATATTTACTTTGTACATTTTAAGTTGACTAATTTAAAGCCACATTCCAGCCTCATGATTTTACAGCTGCATTCTGTAACAACAGTTTTGGTCCTTGGACCAGCTGCACCAAAATCCGCCCAGAGACTGATTCACAGTGGGGTGCCTTCCGGAGTTCTGCAATGTAGTGTGGCCTCAGACCCACAGCCTAATTTAAAATAAGATCCACAGGTAATTCTTATGCATGCTAAAGTTTAAGAACCACTGCTGTACTAGAAGGGTGTCTTAACTAGATTTTAAGCTTTGCATTCCAGATGATGCACTACAATGTCTTTGCATAAAATGAAAATAATGCATATTCACTTGGCTCAACAAGGAAAAAGACAATTTTGACAAATAAAACCAAGGGCTCTCAACAGTCTTTCAGTAGTGTCAGAAAGTTCTCTTGAATTAAGCAAGTAACTATTAATTTCTCTCAGGAAAGCACTGTGGGTCTCTTTGCTAAATTACTTAATTTCTCCAAAATCCATTACTCTTCTGTTCTAGGTAACAATCAGAACTGCTGATGCACAACAGGCAACATCACGATTTTTCTCAGAAAAACTCCTAAGTACCATCAACTACTAGTATTTAAAACCTAGCATTCCCTCAAATCTGCATACACTTGCCAAAGAAGTAAATTGCCTCAAGCATTTAAATGCTTGCTTTTAGTATCAAAGAAGGCCGATTATAAGTAACTTCGTTTATTTTGAGAATTCAGAAAATTCTGAACAAAGGAAGGAAAAACGGAACACAAAGTTATTTCTTTCTACTGGAAAAAAAAAAACAACAAAAAACCCAACAGCAATAACAAAGATGACTTGAACCCTGGTAAAGAATAAATTCATACTGTCACAATGGAAAGTTTTAATTCATCAATAGTCTAAAATTCTATCCCCTCACATATTTCATGTTACCTTAATTCCATTGTAATATAGATCTATGGTTGGTTTTTGTTTTCTAACATGAACCACTCCCACTAAAAGCCAAAAAATAAGTCATACAAGCCCCCAATTGACCCAATCTCCCTTAACTAATGTAAGAGAGACACAGGAAGAAAAGCGTAAGCAGGCACAAAAGCAGAATGTTAAAATGAAGAAAACAACTACAACACAAAGAACACAAGCAAGCTACGCTTGTGACCCAATGGCAGTATTGATTACTTACGGATGAATTCAATCCTTTGAGCCTCCCAGTTCCGAGGGGGAGAACCTAAAGTCTCGCATGGCTCTCTGGCAACTCTTCTGGCTGACTGACAGAACACAGTGGACCCGTCAAAGTGAAGGATAAAGCAGGAAAAAGGGTATCTTCCCCGGACAGAAGACGGAATCTTTAAATGCGGGAGAAGACAGAGTGCACTAAAGGGCAGAAACCTCGAAAAATTTTGTCGAAGAGGCGACAAAAAGGAGGAAGGGGAAGTAGATTAGAAAAAAAGGGGGGGGGGAGGAATGAGCAAATGACTTGCATTACACAAGTAAGCATCTACTGTCCGCAGTGAAAATAGAAGTAGATAGAAAGAGAAGGCAACTACTGGAGAAGTGTAAAGTGAGAGACAGGAAAGCCAAAGAGATAATGCTAACTTCTTTCATGTATCTTTTAGACTCTTTTCTGACTCAAAAGCACCAAAAAATAGGGCGCCTGGGTGGCTCAGTGGGTTAAAGCCTCTGCCTTCAGCTCAGGCCATGATCCCAGGGTTCTGGGATCGAGGCCCACGCCGGGCTCTCTGCACAGCAGGGAGCCTCCTTCCTCCTCTCTCTCTCCCTACTTGTGATCTGTCAAATAAATAAAATATTGAAAAAAAAACCATTTTAAAAGTACCAAAAAAAGATGTCGAGTGCACTTCGGCTCCTCTGCAAATTCTACTTTTATAATGACTCCCTAAACAAGCTGTAAATCATGTGGCTTCTATGGAGCGTGTTGCAAATGAAAAATACCAGTGCTTCTAGTCTTTTCACTCGCACTGAAATCTTTCCTCGGAGCATTCCAACCAATAGCTGCTTATTATTCTTTACAATTATTTTCAGCGGAGCTTCCAAAAAAAAAAAAAAAAAGTAGACATCTCGACTGGATTCAGCAGCAAGGGTTCTAACTCACGGTATTCATAGGGTCGGTGGGTACCCTCCCCAAATTCTGCCCAAGTGACACCAGGAGATGGGAACGCGGTGGCCGTGCAGGTCTCAAGAGTATCAATCACCACATTTGCAACCACTGCGAATCCCCCGCCACAAAGTGCCAAGTCAGACTGACTCACAGAATGAGTACCCAGGGCTCCCGGGCTTCTCCCGACCCCTCTGCGCAAACCCTCCCGAAGAAAGCGTGAAACTTGATGAGTACCCGGCCTCCGGCACCGGGGTCTGGGGGTCTGGGGCTCTGCACCGAGTTAAGGGCCGGGAAAGGACGGTCCCCAGGAAGGAAGCGCCCCAAAAGGGGAAACGCGGAGCCCTGGGGACTACGTCCCCCGCCCCAGGCCTCGCCGCCCCGAACCCGAACTCCGGCAGCCCTCGGTAGGCTGGGCCCGGTCCCGGCGGGCCGACTCCCGAAGCAGCACCGGTGTAGCGCCGCCGGCCACACTCACCGTGGCGCAGCTGCTCCGCTCCGCGCCCGGCCGGCCCCTCTGCAGCGGTGCGAGCGGCCGCCGACCGCGCTGCTGCTCCCGGAGGGCAGCGCCGGTTCCCGCCGCCGTCGCCGCCTCAGTCTTCGTCGCCGCTGCCGCTACCGCCGCCGCCGCCGCCACCGCCCGCTCGCCGAAGCAGCACAGCCGCCTGCCTTCCGCTCCTCCTCCGGGTCCCGCGAGAACTTCCCCGCGCGGCCCCGCCCCTCCCCGCCCCCGCGAGACTTCCCCCGGCGGAAAAGGCCCAGAGCGCAGGCGTTCCTCCCCCGCTCGGGCCCCGCAGGTAGCCACCTTCTAGAGGCCAAGGCGCATGCGCCAGACCGCCCCGGAGCAGGTGGCACCGCCATGGCTCCGCCTCCGGGTCGCTGTAACCCTCTCCGTGCCTAGGCGGGTAAATTACAGTTTGGCTGTGAAGGAGTAACTGTTCTCTACACCCTAATCACTTCCCTTTTCCTGCCACCAAACCGAGGCAGTTGCGGGGGGTGGGGGTGCGGGAATCTCCCTCCATCCTGAAACACTCTATAGACGATCAGCTTTTGAAATACTTGAGAATATGGTCCAAACTGCCCTGTTAGAGGAATTAACATAGTCTTCACTCATTGATCTAATCAAGTGCCTAATCTGTTCTAATCATAGGTATGGGTATAGGTGTTGGGTATAGAAGGTATAATGATGAACAGCTATCCTGACCCTCAAGTAATTCACTTGTCTAGAGGAGCAGAAGAAAAGTAAACAAAAAAATGCCATATGTAATGTTGGGATTATTTGGGGGAATGCTGAGGAAGCGAAAAAGATGGGGGAGAAGGACCGCTACTCTGCCCATCTCAGAATAGCCTTCCCAGAGAAGGTGATGATGACGTCTGAGCTGAGTCTTGGAGGACGAGTAGGAGTTCACTAGACAGAGAAATCCGGGTAAGGGCGCTCCAGGCGAAGGAACCGGCACACATGTACAAAGGAGCAGAGGCGTGAGAGAGAGTCATGTCCTGCGCAATGCTAAGTAGTTCTGATTCCTCTACCAGGCGGGTGAGTACAAGGGAGCGGCAGATGAGGCTTGAAGAAGTAACTCCTATTTTTCAGTTCCAAAAGCTCTTTGCAATTAAAGAGAACAGAACGTATCTAATGGTAATGTGCTCCCTGGAAGCCAAAAGAATAGTGCTGAGATGAGAATAACCAAACATCTGATTCGGTAGAGAAAAGAAGCCACTGAAATAAGGAAAATGAATTGTTCTTTGACCAGGCATTTTTTGAGCACCAAGCGAACTTAAGGCACTATGCAAAGTAACAGATGAGCCTACAAAAGCCTCTGCTTTCAGCAGTTTGTAATCCAGAGGTGAGTTGCCTATTCTGCAAAGCAAAAGAGCTGGCCTTAAGTCCCACTGAACTGCACACAGGAAGGCAGAGGAGGGAACCAGTTACTTGGTGCTCAGGTAATCAGGGAGCACTTGGTGTTTGAACTGCAACCTGGAAGTTGGGAGGAAAGAGTGACAGAATTAGCCAATATTTTAGATTGCCCAGATTTTAGGATTTGGGGTGGGGGGGAGTAATGAGAGATGAGCTCAAGATGTATGGCTTAGGGTTCAGGATCAAGTGATTAGCAATCTCTGAAGGTTTTGTCTGGGCATCTCTGATATGTAGTGAAAATAATAAGAGAACTATCTATTTACTGCCTGAAGTGCATAGTGTTTCTAGAGGATGGATAATAAGTATTCCCATTTACAGACTCAGAAACTGAGGCTTAGAGAGCTTACTGACCTGACCCAAGGAAACCCAAGTATAGTAGACCTGAGACTTGAACCTAGGCCTATCTTGTTCTAAAATCCATATTTCCCCCCATTATGATACTTTATAAATTACTTTGTAATTCTAGAATGATGGCCAGGAAAAAAAAAAAAAAGAAATGGAAGGGAAGGACTTAGCTCCCAAGCAGAGGAGGAGGAAGTGAGGGAAGCATCCGATTTCTTTGTTTTGAGTGGGGAGAACAACAGAGAAGTTTGCCAGCTAAGAGGAGTAGCTAACTGGGCAGGGGTGAGGTGATGCAGGGAGGAGGCAGGGAAAAAGAAGATGATGACCAGTTTCGGACATGTAGAGCTTATCATTCTAGGAAACATGCAGGTGGAAATATCAGTATGCTGTTGAAAAGCTCCATGTATTCATTCATTCTCCCCACAACATCTACTGAGCATCTACTTTGTAAAGAATAGGATGATTTGGGCGCCTGGGTGGCTCAGTGGGTTAAAGCCTCTGCCTTCGGCTCAGGTCATGATCTCGGGGTGCCGGGATCGAGGTCCACGTTGGGCTCTCTGCTCAGCAGGGAGCCTGCTTCCTCCTCTCTCTCTGCCTGCCTCTCTGCCTACTCTCTGCCAGATCTCTCTCTCTGTGAAATAAATAAATAAATAAATGAAATCTTTAAAAAACAAAACAAAACAAAAAGAATAGAATGACCTATCACAGAGCTTGCAGCCTACTGGGGAACATACCATTGACAGCATGACATTTGCAGTAGTGGTAGCTTTGGGAGCATATGGCAGGGGACCTGACCTAGCCCAGGATCGGGAAGGCTAAAGAGGAAGGTTTGAAACTCTAGTTAGCCCAAGAGGAAAAGAGTGTTCCAGGAGAGGGCACAGCATGTACAAATGGCAGAGAATCGGAAAGAACTCAAGGAAGTCATTTATATCTGGGATGAAGAAGAATGTGGCACATGGGTAATGCATTTGGAGAGGCTTGTACAAGACCTTCTCAGAGCTGCTAAAAACTGGGCACTTGATCCTATAGGATACCAAAGCGGTGGGGCGGGGGGTGGAGGGGGCAGAGCACAGTCAGATTTCTATCCTCAAAGTACTTTATCACTCTGGTTGCAGAGGGAAATCAATGGAAGCTAAGATATTTATCATCCACAAGACACTATCTCAAGTCCTTCGCAAGACCGTTATGGATCCGGCCCCTGTCTGTCAGCCCCACTCTCTGTCTCTTGCCAACACACACTCCAACAAAACTAAACCACTGTGGTTTCCAGAAGGTACCATAATCTTTTGAGCATCCATCTCTTGGCATATGCAGTTTCCTCTGCTCAGTTGGCCTCCTTCCCCCACTTTTTAGACACCCAAACCAGTTGTAGGGTTTCTTCCTCAAAATTCCCTCTATACTTAAATCTCATCCCAGCCTTATCTGTTCAAAACTTTCCTTCCCAAGTTCTACAAGGAACTAAAGGACCATACCTTTACACATTTGTCCCAGCCCCCAGCACAGTGCATAGAGTGAATATATGGATGCCTAGAGAATAAATAACAGAAGTTGACTCGAGATAAAGATGTGGTTGCTTTTCTGCACCATGTGATATTTGAAGCTAAGGAAGTGGGTGAGATCTCAGAAGAGCATAGACGCTGAAGAAAACAGGAAAAAAAATATGTACTTCCTTTTAAAATGCAGCATTGATAAAACAGACTCTGAGCATGTCTATGCAAAAATTTATGCATATGGACCAGATTTGGAAGGGAACATTTAAAGTAAAAACAGTTGTCTTGAAATGAAGCAATTGTGGGTGGTGTATTTAAAAAAAAAAAAAGCCAACAAAACACAAAAACCTTCAACATATTACATTGTATTTTCTACAAAAAAAATTTTTTTCTGCAGACAGACTCAGAAACTTGAGAGAACGTTGCCTTTGCCCAAGATCATTCCATGTAGGGAAGAAAACAAAAACAAAAACAAAACACTAGAGGCAATATTTTGAATATGTGGCTCATGTTAAATCACAAAAAGGTACAGGAGTAAGGAGGCAATTTGCAAAGTCAAAGTCACATCCGGGCATGAAAACCTGTTGTAACTGTAGCAAAACTTGCTGATAACAAACTGGCCACATCAGTCACTTCAGAATGCACAAATTAATCACCCCAAAGTCTCTCCTTTCCGTTGGGGTTTGCGGGGTGGGGAGAGGGATGGGGGGGATGTTTAGTCTTGTGAAAGGGTTTCTCGCTTGGCTTTCTGTGAATTGCGGTGCTGCCGCCTGCCGGTAAGAACTGGACATTACTCTGGCATTTAATGAACCTTCAGTTCCGGTAAGAAACTGGCCCAGCCACTGACCTCCTCCCTTCTGAGCTGCCTCTGGCTGGTCTCAGGCTCATCCTCTGAGCCTACATTGCTGAGTTTCTCTGTAGCGGGAAAGAGTCCGACAACTAGTCACAAGGCAAACTTGATCATTGAAATTCTACTATCACCTGCTCAATTGATCTTGGAAGTTCTCATCTTAGAATTTCCTTTTGTTAAGTTGTGAACCAAGGTTTTGTCAGCTTCTCAAGCGTTGAAGGTGGCCTCTGCTGCTGAGCCAAGGAGGCAGACGCCTAGTCCTGCAACTTCCCTTCCTCCATCTCCTGACTCCATTTCTGTCACCTAACATGGCCCACATCACCATCATTCCTGCTCACTGATGATCCTGCCTCCACCCCAAATCATTATCTACCCTGCAGCCAGAGTGGACTTTCTAACTGCAAATTCAATTGCGGTCACAGATAAGGTCCAAAGTCCTTAGCATGCCCCATAGAGCCGTCTGTGGCTGATCTTTTGTCTCCATGCTTCTCAATGACCTGCAGTTTCCTGAATAAGTCTATAGTCCTCTTATCTCCTCTCCCTGTCCTCCCCATCATCACCTGGCTCATGTCTGTCCTTTAGCACTCAGCTCAGGTGTCACCTCCACTGGGAAGCCTCCTATGATGTTTTGGTCCCACTAATAGCACCCTCCATATACTGCATCGTCACCACATTCTTAAGACCATATGTTGGCCATCAACTTACTTGTCCTTCTCCCCTTTAAACTAAGTTCTCTAAGAACAGGTGTCACGCCTTGTTTTCCTTGACTCCCAAATAAAGCCTGACTCTAAATAATATGATCCAGTGTAACAAGTGCTCTAGAAGCACAGGAACTCAGTGTTAAGGGAATCTAGGAGAGAGAGAGAGAGAAACTGGGGATAGAGAGTCCAAGAAGCCTTCATGGAGGAGGTGGGAACTAAGTTGTCTTGAAGAAAGCTTGCATTCCTTTAGGTAGAATCAATGGAGGCCCCTCAAGACCAAAGAGCAAGTTTTTAAGATGGAGAAAAGGGCCAAGAGTTCTTGTCTAACATTCTCACATTTTAATACACAAGAGAATCACCTGGGTATCTGTATAAATTGCAGATTCCAGTATCTCAGAAATATTCAACTCATTAGGTCTGGGAAAGGCCCAGATATTTGCATTTAAGAAGTCTCATGCTCAACCAGCTGAGCTAGCTGGGCACCTGAGAAGTGTGCCTTTTCAGGAAGCAGCTGCAGGAATTCTTAGACTGTTCTTCTTTGGAACTGAATAATTGCGTCATGGGGATTCTGGGATCTTCCCAATATGTCCTAGATTATAGGAATCAGAATGTGACTTGCCGTGCGCCCAGAGAAATTGGGGACTCACTTCCCTGTGTACTCCCTTGGGATCTTTAGCTGCCTGCGGCTGAGAAATGCCAGTAAGGGCCATTGGTGTGGTCATTATCTGGGCAGGTGGCACTTAGCGCCACAGCACAAATAAATAAAAAAATAAAAGCACAGATAAGCAAATGGACTCTGGTCTTGACTGCTCTCTGTAGTGATGCCAGAGTCAGCAGAGGCTGGCGCTCCTCTATTCCTTCTGTTTGAGTTTTCACATCACTCTTTCATTAGAACACATTCTGTTCACTAAGGAGATGAAGTCAGTTCCGTTTTGGCTGTGAGTTAAAATGGAATTGATGCATCCAAAGGGTGGAAATTTCTCCGCCGTTCTTATGCCTCCAAGAAAGAAGTATTAGCAATTTTAATACAAAGAAGTTTCTCTGATGTTGGTTTATTATAGTCTTTTAAAACATTCTACATATGACACTCTCCCTTTTCTTCTCCCTTAACATTTCTCATTTTTTAAAATTTATTTGAGTCTCCAATGTGCTTTAGCTTTTTATTTTTATTTGTTTTTACAGACTGAGTTTTCGTTAGACAAATATTACATGAACCCATATCTCATGAAAGATGAAAAAATTTGGGGCGCCTGGGTGGCTCAGTTGTTTAAGCGACTGCCTTCGGCTCAGGTCATGATCCCGGAGACCGGGGATCGAGTCCCATATCGGGCTCCCTGCTCGGCAGGAAGCCTGCTTCTCCCTCTCTCACTCCCCCTGCTTGTGTTCCCTCTCTGGCTGTGTTTCTCTCTGTCAAATAAATGAAATCTTTAAAAAAGAAAGAAAGAAAGAAAGAAAGATGAAAAAATTCAAGACGAGCTGGAGGTATTGAGCACCAGGGAAAATCGAAGGGTTTTATGCACTTTACCTCATGTAGTCCCCACAATAACTACACGCAGTAGATGTTGTGACGATGCCTCTTTTATCAGTGGGGGAAATTAAGTGTTTCCATAAGGAGGGGGTAGTCAGCCATGTCCAAGGTTACCAAAGGGGACCGGTAAGATGAAGACAGAGACAACCATCGAATTTGGAGATTGTTGGTAACATGGACAAGAAGAGTCTCAGCAGCAGGGTGGGGTGAGAGCCTTACTGGATAAAGAAGTGGGGGAATGTGGGCGCCCCCGGGCGTGTGGGCGCCCCCGGGCGTGTGGGCAGCCCCTGAACGTGAGCGTCCCCCCGGGCGTGCGGGCAGCCCCCGAACGTGAGCGTCCCCTGTGCGTGTGGGCAGCCCCCGAGCGTGTGGGCTCCCCCCAGCGTGTGGGCTCCCCCCGGGCGTGTGGGCTCCCCCGTGCGTGTGGGCGCCCCCGTGCGTGTGGGCGCCCCCCAGCGTGTGGGCGTCCCCGAGCGTGTGGGCGTCCCCGAGGTAAGGGCGTCTGCGAGCGTGTGAAGATGTGGTCCATATATACAATGGAAATCTACGCCTGCATCGAAAAGGACAAATATCCAATTTTTGTAGCAACATGGACTGGACTGGAGGAGATTATGCTGAGTGAAATAAGCCAGGAAGAGAGCGTCAAGTATCACATGGTTTCACTTACTTACGATGCATGAGGGGTGTCCTGGAGAACAGTGGGAGAAGGAAAGGAAATGGGAACTAGGGTAATCCAGGGAGGGAAATGAAACAACAGAGACTTTGGACACAGAAACAAACTGAGGGACTTGGAGGGAGGGGGTGGGTGAT